>JASNJN010000452.1:0-11756 GCA_030180075.1 Mikrocytos mackini | reverse complement strand
AAGATATTTGTGGTATTTCTGCAATATGCGAGCTCTAGTCAGTACGGCTGTGATTTGATAGAATATGTATTCGTTGATTACAATTTAAAATGATGTTTGTTGTATCCTGTGGTTTTCCAAATAGCTTGTTTTAAAAAAATATGAACCTACAAGGTTCGAAAGAAGTTTAACACATTCCACCCATACCAAGAATACATATATACCTATATTTAATATACAACCAGTTTATTATACTTGTGTGACCCCCTGTACGTTATAAACCGTATATTAAATTTTTTGAACTTTTAACTTTGGATTTTACCAATTATTTAGATAAAACTATGAATACATGGTTATTATACAAAAAGCTTTTCAGATTAGTAAATAAATACATAATAAACAAACCAATACCATTTTTTAAATTTTTAAGCTTAAAAAAGTGGAATGTTAAGTTCTCTTAATTGTGACAAGTCATCTTTGCTTGTTGATCTATAACCCAGTGAAGTTTAATAAGGGCATGTGAATTCCTGTCTTTAGCATTATCATTTTGTAAGTTTCCATCAATAATTTTTGTGGTAAGTATACTATGTCATTGTAGTGCTTGTAGCAAGTTTTTTCCCGTTGGTGTTGTTCCCCTTTAGAGTATACACGCATACTGAGGCTACGTACCGAAATAATCATACTTTCTGGGGTTATAGACTCAGTATGAACGTTGGAATCCAACAAAATCTACCATGTTGATATTTCCAAGGGTTATTGTATTATACGAGTTTAGAAGTTGTTGGAAAGCCGTATGTTGTATAAAAACATTCAATGATTATTAAAAGTAGAAATATGTTTAATATGTTATAAAATCATACCATCTAACATGTTCGGTTCAAAAATCAACATGAACTCTCTAAAACAAACAATAAGGCAATATGAAAGGTATGAAGTTTATCAAAGCAACACGGAAATGTTCCCATATAAATTCACATAGCAATTAATTTCAAACTCTATAACTAAAAGATTTATATATGCCAATCGTATACCGTATTAGTAATAAACATTAATAATCTTTACTTTGTAGTGATCTTAAAAATTTTAACTTTTTGACCAATGGACTCATTGATTAACTGTAGGCACTATGATGGTGCAATATTTGTCAGGACATTAATAAGAAAGGAATACGGGCCTCGGAATTTAAGAACATGATGGTATTCCGCGAATCAATAAAAACAACATCAAACTAATGAAAACATATAATGGCGCCTTATACACGACTATTCGCAAGCTACTCAAACCAGAATACAAACTATAAACAGAAACCTAAGTTATTGGTTGTTTACTAAAGATTATCAGACTCCAAAGGATGAATAAACTTTCTTTTAGAAGCATACATTAAATACTAACACAAATATCATTATACACTTAAAACGAATGTAATTAGACTTAACCATGTAAACTAATCTTGATAAAACAGATAACCCTTCTACCAACTAATGATCACCTTTCATACTAAACATTTACGGCGAAAAAGTTGATTATATTAACCAGACCATTTTACATACCTGAAAGATGTTACAAACAAATATTTGAAGTTGGCACTCTTATGATATAGAATGTATGCATACACATAGGTCTAACCATACAATCAAAAGTTGGTTCGAATAATACAATGGATATACATACATGAAGTTTCAGTTTATAATAACATACTTATTTCATTATATTTAATTGTCTATGGATTTTTATAAAAATTTTAATATAATATACAATAAATATATGGAATGAAATAAAAACAAACAGTAATATATAATTTAATTCGAGTAAAATTTGCATAACGTATATAATTTTCTTGTGATAACATTCCCAATATAATTATTTATACCGACTTCTTTGGGTTTTCTGTTTCTTTAGCATGTTTGGGTCAGTTTTGAAAACCATACCATTTTCGTCCTTTTTTGTAATAGAAACATAGTTAAGTGTTTGTTTTATCTCACGTGATACGACCCTTAATATGTCTTTATTTGTTATTGAGGCCATTTTATTCTTAAGCTCTTCCATATCTTTGTTAATATCGCATACCATACTTCCTATTTCTTTATTGTTATAGCCATTCTCAATTATTTCGGTGTTCCTGATATTTTTTTTGGTTATTCCCATATCGTTATTCCTTGTAAAATTCAAATCAGAATGGTAAGAGTTGCTGTCAACTATCCCATCTTCATCGTTTTGAAATCTGCCCATACTATCATGTTCTAAGTTTTCAAAGTTTGTTTCTTGGAACTCTGTGATATTTCTAGACATTGTATCGGTTATATTTTCTTCGCTTATATGGATGTTGTTTTCACATAGTGGTCCATCCTGTCTAATCACATTCAGCTTTCTAGTTTCTTCCAATTGATGGACCACATGTATATGTTTGCAACATTCTTTTTTTGAAAGAAAAGAAAGGCAGGTACATCGGTAGCGGTATTTGCAAATCTTGCACAGATAACAAATAAGCTTACAGTTCACCGAACATTCGTCGCAAGACCCCAAACTTATAGTATAATCTAGGTATGAATATTCACATTTTACTCTGTTATAAATAAAATTTGAAGAAGGGAGCGTTTTTGATATACGATGCTTTTCTGATGCATTGCTTGCTCTATATCCCATAAACTGTAATCTTCTAGATTTTTCTTGCCGTTTCAGTGAAACGGCTTTATGTTTATCATAAATAAGCAGTAGGTTGAATAATGAGTCCAGTCTGTTATGTGACTTGTTAACGAGGTAGCTCCATTTGAACTCTCCAAAAAAAGCCTCGACGAACATGTTAGTGTTCACCGGGCTGTCCAAACGTCCACATAAGTTCCAATTGTAACTTTTCGAAGAATAATATGTTGTAAAGTATGTGTAGAACGACTTACAGTGTCGTTCGCAGTATCTTTCGAAGATTTTTAGCTGTTTCTGGAATTCTTCGTCGCTGATTATCTTTGTAAGCTTCTCAAACCTGGTTTCGAGGCCTAGTTTAATTTTCTCATTTTTAACTTTCGCGTTTATTTGCCTTCGTATGGCTTTTTTCACATGCCAAGCACAGAATAACCATTTTGGAGATATTGCAAAACTATTGAACCAGGCTTTGTAAAAAATTGGTGACATATCCGACATCAGAAATGTAGCATCAATTTCTGATTTTAAATATGCTTTGAAACGACGCAATACCAGGGTACAAACTTCTTCCGTTTCTTCGCTAGTGATTATATATAGGACCGGCATAAAAACATTAGAATCGTTGATATGGCCGAATATAATCAGTTTGAAGTTGTATAAGTTTGTTCCAAAGGTTGCGTCTGCGAGTATCGTTATCTGTTTTCCTAAATTCTTAGTTGTAAAGGATGGCAGGAAAATGAAAATATGAAGTTAGTGATGTTCTTATTTAGTGTTTCTATGTTGTCAGGCTTTTGTAAAAATGTAAAAATCTCCCCCTCTTTCTTTAAATCTATATTTTTATTTGAAAGATTTTCTTTAAAAATTTTAATATTCTCTTCTAAACTTAGAATGTCGTTTGTATTAAATCGTTGCGGATCACAATGGTGATATTTTAGTGATCGTAAGTAATCAAGGGAGATCATATCAGATTTTTTTATGATGTCATTGTCAATCTCAGAAACTAACTCCCTATATATCTCGACTAAATTAATCTTTTGTCTTATTTTAGCAATTAACCGATTTTTTACATCAAGCGGGACTTTAACTTTGTCAAAATTTACCGGATGATTGTGGAAACAGCAAAATTCCAGGTGTGCCCTATTATTTCGGTACACTATTGACTTTATAAATGAAACACAACGAAAATCTTCTTCGTTTTGAGTGCATTCATAGTAGCTTATTAATGTATCTCCACTTTGTTTTTCTCCAGTACGCTTGGAGAATGTTTCAGTCTCAGTTCTTAGCAAACTCTCGCGGTAAATTTCCATTTTTGTTTTGGAAAGGAAGGTTATTGAAGTGTTGATTTCATGAATATCATGCACACCCTCCAGATGATGCTCAAAATCCATCCTAGAAATACAGGATTGTGTACAAAGATTGCAAGTGAAGTTTTTGATTGGCTTTGTTGTTCTATTGTCGTGTGTTTTTATGTGATTCTTAATACTGGCCGCTGTTTTGTATTGTTTACCACAAACATTACATGGGAACAAATCTGCTGAGGGGTGTGAATGTATCCTAGCACTGTGTATATGCAAACCTTTTGTTGTTTTGAATAAGTTCCCACATTCATCACAATATATCATCATGTAATTTTATAAAAAATTAAAATTTAATATGTTGGTATCCAACTAATTTATTGATTATGAAATCAAAACAATAAAAAGCTTTTCAGATTAATAAATAAATACATAATTAACAATGCCATTCTTTATTATTAAAAAGCATCTTCAAAAAAGTCGAATGTTAATTCCTGTCTTTTTTGAGAAGTGTACAGGGCAGGATTCGGCAAATTCCGTGTTTTTTTGGAGGTCGATTCCGTGGTTTATTCTGTCGTTTTAAAAATATACGTCGATGATAATGCAATATTTTATAATACTCATAGTGTTGATAGGTATCATAAATAGCTACCCTAATCAATAGATTAAATCATGTTTTAAAATTGGCAAAGAGTATAAAATGTTTTTAACCTAATATTGAATACAAAAAATTTTGGTTTTGATTTACACAATTATGTATCGATATAAACTTATTATACATGCAATTTCATCAATATGTGTGCCAATGTGTTTTTTATTAAATCAGATTTAAAAATGGTAGAAAATTTCATAACCAAAACAGAAACGATTGAGAAGTATATCGCCAACTATAACTGGATACGTTTAAAAGGTCACCCAGAAATACCCTGTGCAACACTAATATCACACGAGGAAGTGTTCTGTGTGAAATGCAAGTGTAAGGTACTATTTACTTCTTCAAGTGTAAAGAAACACAGTGAGACACAGAAGCACAATAGAAAAGTACATAACGGCTTTATAACAAGGTTTAAACCCGAGGAAGAGTCAACAACCTTTTCCCCTATCTTCAAATTATATTCCAATTTATTATCCTTAGGCGTGCCGTACTACAAAGTTACAAAGATTTTTTCTATGGAGAATTTAGAGTTGACATCAAAAATTAAGCACTTACCTTCCACAAAAGCATTTAAATCCAAAATTGAGTTTCCAATGTCTCAGTTCAAAAATAACATGCGGGAATACATGAATGACTTTTCGAGCTATAGTATAATAGTTGACGAAACATCCGACATACACGGCCGTTACTATTCTGGCATTCTATATTACAATGGAGAAAAAACCGTTATACTTAAAATTAAGATTTCAACTTCATCTTTCAATGCAGACCAAATTTTGGTGATAGTTCAACAAACACTTCCAGACTTTAGTTTGGACGTTGATAGTTTTAAATACTTGATATGTGATAATGCTTCCGTAATGACTAAATTACACAAACTTCTGATGTTGCATACTTCTCCGAACATCGTACATTTAAGATGTCTTGCGCACACCTTGAATTTGGTCGATAAGTGCCTTTTCACAGTTTTTACTCATATAGAGAATTTACTTTCCTTATTAAAAGGATTTTTATATATGGGGAGAGGATACAAAAATAGACAAGACATAGAACAATACTTACATTTAAAAATTGGCGATTTATATTGGATTGAAACACGTTGGCACACAAAGATGATTGCTTTAGTTTTCGTGTTTGAAAACTTTCAAAAGTTAAAAACTTATTTTGAGAAAGTAACTACAAAAGATACACAAAAGATAGAACAAATTACAAAACTTTTCAACCGGACAAACTTATACAAAGACATTGAAACAGTTGTTTCATATTCGAAGTATTACAGTGATTTAATTCTAAACACACAAAGAGAATTTATATTAGAGAATAATGAGTTATTCTTTAATAAGATAATATGTTTTGAGAGATTCTACGAGACCCAAATATGTTATTAGAGATTCCAGAGTTAGGCGACTTATGCAGAAGAAACAAACTGTTCAAAAAGTTTTGTCAGGTTGTGACAGAGAAGAAGCACTACACAAAACTAGAGCCCCTTGTTAAATTAGCAAAGATAATTTTGTTTTTCAAGAATCCATCTAAACATGCAAATTATTCCGATCTCATTACTACAGGAAACAATTACAATAAGATCGAGCTGGAAGTAGAAAAGAAGCTTTGGATAAAGCAACATACCTCCAACATTACCTGTTCTTATGTTTCTAACATTGAAAACTACAATGTATTGAAGGATTATTATATTCATAGTATTAAATGCACCCATTTTAGTTCAGCATCTGTTGAGAGACTATTCTCATTATTGAACTACACAACGCGCAACAGAAGATGTCTGAAGGACGAAAATATAGAGTTCGATATGATGATTAAATATAATAAAGATTCTATTCATGGATAACAATGTGAGAAGTATTTAATTATTTGGATTATGTTTATAATTATATACTTAATTACACGTTCAATTTCAGTAGATTTACATGTTCATAATGGTTAGTAAAAATATTGCTTTATTATATAAGAAAATATTGCAAATCAATATTTTTATAAAATCACTTTACTTTACAATTACGTATGTTCTTCTTTATAGACTCGTGTAATTCATACAGCCCATTATTTTCAAGCATAACCAATGTAAACTGTTTATGAACCTTCATTTTTCTTCTGATAATTAAAATCTCCAACTAGAGAATAGACTAATAAGTATGCTAGGTATAGAAACTCCTAGACTATCACTATTCATCACTATATAATCCCAGTCCACTTCAAGTGATCCGGTACAATCCTACAAAGCTCAGACAATCCGTACATTTAACTTTCAGAAATCAAACTCTTTCCGAAGTATACGTGAAAAGTTGTAAAATTCACCAGTTCTTAACTATAATCAATTTGAATTCCCTGTTCACTCACAAGCTCTTCAAAACCCTTTAGAAGAGAGAAATGGGTTTAAATCATTTCCAAAAGTTAAACTATATTCTAACATTTCACCTGGAAATGCGCCACAGGCCTCAGATCCGGCTCTAATTGATGCTATACACTCAAACTTCAAAGTTTAGTTTATCCTTTCTTTTAACATCACAAAAGTAAACTATAATCAAATTTCACGTTACAACACTCCTAAAATAAGATATCCCTACAGATTTAGCGAAGAAAACGCTTAATACTGAAGAAAAAGGCGCAAAAAAGCTCTAGTACGGTTCTGAGTAGAAAACGAATGAATTCTAAAAAACTAAAAAGTAAAATTTCGGTTAGTCGCAAGAATACTACTTCCAACCCAAGTAAAGAAGAGGGCATCTGTAATTTTTTTTCTCAAACACTTATAAACGAACTTAAGTGACTATAATTGCTCTTTTGTTGAAAGTCAATACTCACTCTTCCTGAATTTGACTTATATGCTGTTTTCAAATGTCCTGGAAAGAATAGAATCTGTATTAGACGCCAGGGAGAACCCTTCTTCTCTTAGTTGCTCGAGCAAGTCCAGAACAACTCCCAAGAAACTGTTGTTAGGATAGAACCAACCTCATATGACTTCACTACGAACTTCAGGAGTAAACAAGCGGTGCAAGTACAAGATAAGTGCCATGTTGCATGGCAACTAGATGACCAGCTTACGGAAGGCATTGAATCTTCTTCTGTGGTTCTCGAAAGTACTGCATATAATAGTCCACTTGCAAAAAGTAAGAAGGAAGAAGTTGTGCCTTTACTTAAAGTTGGAGATTCCTTTGGGAGAGTAATCATAAAAGAAGAAGGTGATTGGGAAAGCCAGGGAATGATGTGCGCTTCTGCACAAGAGTCCCACTTTTAAAAGTTAAATTTTTAAAACAGAAATTTCCGAAAATGAGAGAACGGCCGATCACGTGCACAAACCTAGCTCTTGGCATAACCCCAATGCCTCACTACTTCAACTACAAATTCTAATGCCCACACTGAAGGGTTATTTTTTTAAAAAGTTAAAGCCATTGCTAGAAGCAACAAAAACGGCCGTGGGTTTATTTTGTATGTAAATTAGGCATTTTTCATAAAATAGTAATTGTACATTAAAAAAAACTTTTGTAAGATTTTTAGGCATTTTGACAGATTTTTGGTATATCCACATTCGAAGCAAATTTACCAAAAAACTGACAAAACTACCAAAAACATAAAAAAACTTGATATTTGGCAAAATGCCAAAATTTCCGATAAATCTCCATAAATATGACAAAATAAATAAAAATGATAACAAATTGTATAGAAATCTGGTTTTATTACTAACAACAGGGTTATTTCACATTTAATCCACAAAACAGGAGAAAATCGACAAATTGCGTCGTATAATTAGAAATTTTATAATCTAAATCCAGGAATAACAACCAACGGTTTGAAAAGAGAATAAAGAGACAACAAGAATACTAAAACACATGATGCTTTTTTAGTTACCAGTGTATGTAGAATAACCCGGACCTATGGTAAATCATAAAAACAACTTCCAGAACCCCTACACCAAAAGACAAAACAAAACGACACAAATAACACAATTTATAACACAGGACTGACAGGTGTCTGAGAACCCCTGACCATGAAAAACCAAATTAATTGGGAACAAATAAAGTCGGATTGAAAAGCAAAGATGAAACAGACACTATATCTCCGCTCAGCCAAGATGGAAGAAAAGAACGATTATGGATAGATATAAACGAAAATGTCAAAGATTTTGGCGAGGACAGAGAAGATAGTAGTTCGAAATAGAGATTCAGGAAGCAAATAAGAACAAGATATTGTCAGTAAAGCCTTCGAGAATAAAGAAGAATTCTAGCCATAAGATGAGTACAGAAGAACCACCTGATAAAGACATCCCGAGAGACCAAACAAAATCAAAGGTTGTGTCGTAGCGGCGAACAATGCCGAGAATAAAAAGAAAGAGGCTGGAGATAAAGAGTCGGTTAATAGGTGTGGGGTGAACACCAGTAAAGACAATTAAACCAAAAAAGCAACTGAAATGGCCAAATCTGCGCCCATAGATGAAAATTAAAAGTCACTAAAGATGAAGCGATCGAGAAAGATAGAAAGATTGTGAAGCCAAAGAAAATAAGAAACAAACCCAATATCAGAAAAAGATTAACCAAGGATGAAATAAAATACCCGGACTTATTCGTAACTTTATCAGAGGAGGAAGAATCACTAACCAGAAAAGAAGAAACTGATATAGAAGAGGAAGGGCTGTCGGTAGGAAGCAAAGAGTCTGTAGAAAATACTGAACAAAAGAGAAAGAGCTCGAAGAAGACATTGTTCAAGGAAACAGACAAAAGGCTCGACAAGAAACTGGACATGAAACCAGTGGCCCGAAACTCAAAGAAAAGGACCGCCATCCTAACAGACAAGAACAAAGTGGTGACACTTAAAGACATTAAACAACCGAAAATGAAAACTGAAGAACAAAATAGAAATGGAAAGAAGGCAGAAGATAGTCAGCGAATGTAAAATGAATGAAGGGAAATGTTTAATCGATCCTTAGCCGCATGAGGAAATTAGAAGTAATCAAAACGGAGACGACACACAAAATACCCAATCAGAAACTGAATCTCTCATTGTCAAAGCCCTGAACGATTTGATCAAAGAAAAACTCACAGAGAAGTCCACAATGAGACACTTCAACAACCTACTTTATACAGGACAGCAGACATACGCCCGCACGACGCAAAGGAAGTTCAACACAACTGCTATAGTTGAACACATGGTGGGCAGTCTGGAAACCGAGGCTAGTCAGAAAGGAAAGGAGTTGAAGTCTGTGGGTCAAATAATAAAACAGGAGAAGCTACTACCAGAAGAAAAATCCTATTGAAGAACTCAAAATAAATGAGAAAACTGACATGAAGGATGAACTAAAGGCTCGGATCTTTGAACTCGAAAGAGAGCCGAGATGTTAAATAAGAGACATGAATACTTCATAAGCAATAGGAAATTCGAGCTATCTAGAGCCGCTTTTTGTCTAGACATTCAAAGTCTTGATCTTGATCCTGATCCTGATGCTTATCGAAAACATTCGAGAGTTTCCGATAATTATATCGAAATGGGATAATTTCCGATATTTAATAAAATGGGAAATTATGTTGAAATAGTCCTTTAGATAAAAAATATTTCATTTTGCGAAATTCAAATCCCTTCAAACAATATCAATTATATATTCAGAAACAAGTTTCCACATTTATAATATACAATTTGAAAATTTTATAAGAATCACATAGTATTTTTTTAATTGGTATGAGTCTGGCAATTACGAAATTTAGACGAAATGTGCCGAAAACAATGCAGAGATCATGGCAAATATTTGAAAAACAACATATCATAACGATTATACATTTCGAGATATTGATTCAAACCATTTTCGATAAAATTATGAATGTCTACTAGCAACAACAAGGAACATTCTATCGACTATATTAAGTGTTCATATTTAAATCGATAAGTAGGATGATGCTCGGAAACACCAACTTCTATTTTGTGAATGGAAATTTGATTTTAAAAGAATCCATAGAGGAAATCTAGATTACCATAGTGCTATTTCAAAGTTCATTCTCTGATAAACCTTTAATAACGCAACATACACCCTGTCTTATTCAAGCCTTTAAAACTGCATTTTCCATAATACAAGACTTCCCCAGTACATATTTATAACATATATAGTTTAATGTATATGAAGATGTTATCAAATGTTATAATTTAGCAATCTCGACAACAACGTTCAAAAGAAATCTCAAAATAACATAAAAAATAAATTTAAAGAGGTCATACAAATTTCACATGGTATGTATTATAACGAAGATTAATCTTTTAGACCCTGTGGAACATTTTGTAAGCCATTGAGAAGAAAGGATTTTGTCATCGATTTATAAAAAAACATTGATATATTGAGTTAAGTCAAGATTAAAATGCAGGTAGTATATGGAGATAGAAATCGGAATTACATAATAATATCAACTTCCCAAAAATAAAGTGTTTTAATATGAATGTTTAACGCAGAGATGAAGAATTAAGGACTTAAAAAAGCTTAAAATTAGTCATTTGGAGATGGAAAATACAAGTTATAATTAATATATGTTTAATTTATTTAGAAAATAAAAAATTATGAATCCACATTTAATTAAAATTTATGTTTGAAAATTACGGATAATTTTAAATTAAACTAAATTAAATTAGAACCTAAATGATACACTTTATTAAATATCCCTAGAGTGGAGTTTCCATTATCGCCCCCTTAATTTATATGAGTTAAGAAATACTTCTATGTTATATTTACGGGTTAATGATAAAAAATTTTCGAGAAATATTGCGTTTTAAATTCCATTTCCGAGAATTAAAACTACAATCATAATGCCCAACTCTGGTATTAAATTTTTGTAGATTTGGTTAAAATAATTTAATTTAATATCCTATTTGTAAAGATTATCGTTAATATATTGAAAATATTTCTCCAAAATTTATAAAGTTTTCTTAATCTTAAACCATTTTAAAATTATATTTTAATAATTTTTAGATTCTTCTACAACAATATCATGATATGTAATGTAATTAGAATTATCCATGATTTAAACACGTTTAAACCGGAAATGGATATGTAATGGTCGTTGCAATAATTTAAATCGTCAAATCTTTATTTTCCAATAAAACAGAATCAAGAATTTAAGATTTCAACCCCATCCAGGGTTCGGGCTATTGCCTCACTCAATTTGAGTGTAGTCAAAAGCTCGAAATCGTGGGGTGCATGCCTG
>JASNJN010000451.1:0-11996 GCA_030180075.1 Mikrocytos mackini | reverse complement strand
CGAGAATATGCTCTTTATAGATTACAACAAAACAACAAACATATATGTATCTTAGTTAATATTTGTTTATAAATGCCTTGGTTCATTATATCCGCATGTTTCAATTTTTTATGAGAATATTTCACTCATCCCTACTTATAACAGACATTATAAGCAGGACAATAAAGAAGTCCTTAAGTTCATCGCTTCCGAGAGTTTCCCACTTGGCTATCTTGTTCTTCTCTGTATACACGTTTGTGTGGGAACAAATAGCATCCAAAGCTTCAATATCAACAAAGAGATCAAATGTCGACATGGGATCTACGCGTTCTTGAGTTGAAAAGGGATATTCAAGTACTTCCCTTACAAAAGATTCAATAGGCGGGGAAATGTCTTCTTCATCACTCGCCGAGGATTCCAGCGCGAGTTTAAGTTCGTTAGGACCGAAGTAACGTACTCTCTTGACCTGTTTCCCCATTTTGATAGGCACCTCGGCAAACAAGTCTAGAACGTCTGATCTATCAAGATCATCTTCGTTTTCTGCAGAAGGAATATACTCAGAACAACTCACATCGTCTTCTGAGAAAGAACTGTCTAATTCATAGTTTTGTTCAATATCTGAATTTAGCATTTTGAAATTAGAAAATTTTAATATTCAAAAATCATTTTATCTAGACAACTTTTGTAAATATATACTAATTCATTTATTTAATATTATTAATCATTCTACGTGATTCGTTTAATTTTTTATGCACTGAACTTTTTGGGTACACAAAGGGTTAACGATTTCCTTTCATTTGTGTAATTTTATATAGATGAAGGTATATAAGGCTGAAACAGAGTGAACAGCAACATGGGGAGGATTTAAAATCATAGATAGGTATATTAAGGTTATAATGTTCAATTAATGTGGTAATTGGGTTTTGTAAAAATTAAAAATTTTAAATCTTACAAATGGATGTACCTCCATTATTCCTATGGAGAGGACTTTATGGGTTATAAAATATTACAAGTATATAATGTTATGAGGAAATGCTACTACAGCTTTAAAAATGCTTTAGTATATGTTGACACAAAATTTCACTACAACTTGAGAATAAAAGAGTTTAAAGATTTTATACACAAGGAAATGAAGATAAAATACAATATGTAATTTTAAAGACATCAACAACGCTCTTGAAGACTGAGTCAATATATAAGTTAGAATGGCTCTTACTATAACTACTTTTATAAGCCACAAAGAATAACACCGAATCACACTTCTTCCCATTAATACAATTATACAACTTGGGTAGATTCGAGTAATAAAAGTATATTAGGGCCAATCCATGTCTATCTATATATAAACGTAGATTTCAAAATGAACAACCATTATACAACTGAGATAGAATGGTTGAACATGATAACAAGACGAAATATAAACTGTTTAAGACTGTTGTAAATATAATAGAAGATACGGCCTTGTGGGAATGACATCTAAAATATTTCGATTATGACTAATTTTCATGTTAGAATCAACAAAACTATAAAAGGAATATAAATATTAAAACGGTTTCTATAATTCCTATTTTATTATAGTTTTGATACAAAAATTTATTATATATTATTAAATTTGGAAAAATTTATTCGTGTAACCCAATTTAACATCCTTTAATATTATTTCTTTAAAAGTATATTTATTTCAAGTATTGTTTTTCTGGCATTCACTGAGACTGTCACAAGCTTCTTTAAGAAATTTTACTGTACTCGTGTTAACTTTAATTTTAGTATCGTTAAGAGCAAAGAATAGCTTCTTTTTCAGAACAGTAAAATCCCCCTGGAACTGGTCAATTTCAGGTTCTTTGTATTTTCCAGCTATAATTTCATCAACAACTTGTAGATCACATTCATCTTCTACACTATTAAAATAAAAACTTGGTGTATTTAAGTCCATGTCTGTTACAAACTCAGAATTTATTTGCTCATTTATAACGGATTTATTATAGTATTCCGTCTGGTTAGTTTCCAAAGTCTTATTTCGCAAAAGAATTTCCTGAGTTGTCTGATTCGTTACTGGGGCTGATTTTCTGGCATTGATGCCGCACACTTAGTTTTTGTAGAACTACACATTAGCTTTTCAATTTCTTCGGTCAATGTGTCAGTATTCCTCAATGATAAAAAATTAATTGTCTTGGATATTGTTTCGTTTTCTTTGCTTCCCATAGATTCCAAAAACACACTTTTGTGCCATCGCTTCCCAATAAATTCTTTTAAAGTTTCAATATAGTAATCCTCTCTTTTAATTATATGTTTGCAAGGAATTTTGTATAATTTAGTAATTGGACATTGATCACACCCAAAGTCGCTTGCAAGTGGTGTGTCTTCATCAATACTATTTACTTGTTTTAGCAATATGTTGTATCCGTAAACTGTAAGTATTCGATTGAAATAAATCTTGAATTTTTGTAATGGGTCGTTTGAGAATATATTTTTCTTTTGTTTAATATACTTTACAGTATATTTCCGCAGTGTAGAATTATATTGTTCGACTATATAATTGGTTGACTTGAAGGAAAATTCGTTTAATTCTTTGCGCTTGCCTATCTTTTTCTTTATTTTGGAGAAAAAACCTTCGCAGGTATTGTTTGTATTTTTATCTAATCGAAAAACTTTGGGTTTTAAAACACGTACTCACTCGCTCTTAATTGGATCCCAATTTTTTGCAAAGTATCTATAAAACTCTTCGGGAAGATTCTTCAATGAATTATAGTATGCTGCTTTGGTTGTTGGATAGACTACTCCGCGAAAATGTTTTAAGTAGTAGTCTTTATCGTCTCGGCACATTTTCTTTACACAGCCTAAAAATTTAACATATAGTACTCTGATTTCGTGAAAGAAGCAGAGGAGTGGTTTAGATTCTTTAAATAAAGTACGTAGTAGACTCCGAAATACCAAGTCTTTATCTGTCATAAAACATTCGGGGCTTAATGTTGGAAAATTTTCTTTTATATAAGTAAATACTGTTCGAATACAATCGCTTGTTTCGTCTGGCAACGTGGCATACAACACGGGTGTCGTAAACCCTTCGCCGTTCAAGACGAACCAAAACATCACCGTTTCTTTGATATCTATTAGATTGTGTATACTGTCAAGAAAAATCATATCACCATATGCCCTTAATAAACTGGCCATTGTTTCATTCTGATAGAACTTAATACTAGAGTCAGCCATTGGTATACACTTCAAAGTATTCGATTTTTTTAGTTCCTCATAATAAACTGCGTAATCATCTGTTATTTCTTTTATGTTTTTGGGAAATCGGTTGTGAATGAACTTTGATGTTAGATAAACATCTTTTGGTATATTGTTGTCTGTTAGCTTATGTAGATTTTTTGAAAGATCAACAGGCGAAGCTCCGTTATTTAGTGCCGTTTCTATTGTTTTGTTTTCCGCCTTGGTCAGCTGGAAATTACCGAGAATAATGTTTGGGTGCTCTGTATGAGGAATATGTCGCACTATAGAGAGTTTCCCACCATTAGATTTAATTTCTATTTTAAATTCACAACCAGGGCGAAATTGACAGACATAGTGAATTTTTGTGTAAACTAATGAGCTTTCGGATCTAATTCTGTTTTTCTTTCTTTTCGATCTTTTGCTATAGGATTTAAGTTTCTCCGAAGTAGCAACTGATAATTTGATGTTGTTATTTCTCTCGTAATTAGAGATTGCATCCTTCAACGCAGAGTAAGAATCAAAGTGGACTTCTAATGGAGGTACATCCATTTGTAAGATTTAAAAATTTTAATTTTTACAAAACCCAATTACCACATTAATTGAACATTATAACCTTAATATACCTATCTATGATTTTAAATCCTCCCCATGTTGCTGTTCACTCTGTTTCAGCCTTATATACCTTCATCTATATAAAATTACACAAATGAAAGGAAATCGTTAAATCAAAGCAAAACAACTAATTATCGATTGGAAATCATTGAAACCTAACAAAATACTGCCAACTCGAATATAAAATACAATAAACATCGTAAAAAATTAAAAAAATGAGGTGAAAAAAGACACTATCATAATCCAGTTGAAAATTAGAACTTTTAGAATAAATAACAATGTTGGTTACATTCTTCTTTACTTTATTATTATTTCAACAACTCTGTAACATTGAACAGTCATTCAGGTGCCTTATAAAACAGATAGGCAGCAAAATAATTTTTGCAAATTTAACTTTTAATTGTGGCAACACAAAAATAAACAACATAGGGTGTTTAAAAGGCATATCTACTGATACTCTGGTGTTATCGTACCCATTTACAGAGTTTACCAATTTAAGACCGTTTATCAGTACTTATGAAAGTTATCAGCGTTTCCTAATATCAACAGAATTCGCAATTATGAAAATAGAGCACAAAAATCGTTACAAAAAGAATAAAACCAAGATTAACCAAGCATATTCAGCGAATAACGTATTCCATTTAGGTCTTCCTATTCTCATGAACCCAAATACTTTCATAAACAACTTTGTATTGACGAATAAGGAAACACATGGAAGATCAAATACAAAAGAAATAACAAAAAAATCTATTTCAGAGAATAAACTAGATAACGTATCAGTGAACTATCTACTACCACTGACATACGAAGTAACCAAAACCGGAATAAAAGGTTTTAAAATAAACACCACTGGATACAATTTGGTGTTTTGCAAAGATCTATCAAAAATCAAAGAAGAACCGAATAAAAGTAACAAAAAGACTTCATTTAAAAAGATATTAAATTTTTTCGGAGTTAAAGAACAAATTTCAACAGAAGAACAGAAATATACGAAATATGAAAAGTGCGCAAATAGTAGGTCAATAGAACGCATTAATTTACCCAAACGTTACGGCCCTGTTTTGTTTATTGAAAGAATTGGCGCTAACAATGAATCAGTAAACAAACTACTGAGGACGACAAATGGAAAAGGAAATATATTGCCTAGTTTTGAAAGTAATTTCTATTTAACACTTATAAACAATATGTGGTACAGTGTAGATAGACGTACTTATGAACCCGAAGATGAAAAAGTGATTAAAGGATACAATTATAGACTTATTTCAAATTTTGTTTTGAAACAGGTTGATAACAAAGGAGAGAAGATAAGGAAGTTTAAATAAATAGATAAATAAAACAAATCTTTTCTTTGATATTTTCTAAAAATTAATTATCATTGATGAAATTTTGTTTAACTTTGAATATTATTTTGTATTGTTAAATGTTAAACCATTCCTATTGGTTTATAATATTGTAATATGACAACATAATAAATATTTTACAAGGAATTCTATCCCTTATATCTCCGAATACAAAATACGCCAGCACATTAATGTAAATTTAACAAACTTCACTCAAAAGCAGATTATTCTTTCACATAAAGTTTTCCTTGTAGTTCATAATAGTACATCAATATCTGTCACAATAAACCTTGTTAAAGAAATCTGTTCTTCATTTCGTCATAAAGCGAAATAGTCATTTTTGAATTACGTCATAAATTCAAATAATAAATGTTGACAGTCATTCTTGCTCTTTTATATCTCACACACCTATCATTGCAACATTCAAAAGAATTTATTCCTCATAAGAAATCCGTACAACCGCCATACTCGACGGATTTCATAAAGGGACCTTTCTTGGGACTTTCTTCTTTGTTTTCAGAAAGAATGCATCGAATATCAAACCAAAATCAAAGACAATGTGCAAGTTACTTGTTCAGATTGAATGGAGAACATATAGGCTCAGAAAAGCTAATTGAAAGCATACAGTATCTTCAATCAATTATTTTAGAAAATTTTGAGTTTTTGAAAAACTTGAACTCCACAAAAACCATCATAAGATACAACACATGGACTCTGCCGGATAACAGTGCAAACAATCTTCCTCTGTCATCACTTTTTGTTTATTATGCACATCTGAACTTAAAGCACGAAATTCCCAACAAACCATGGGATGGGTTCGTCTTTAAATACAATTCACTTCTGAACTCGACAAATACAATTAAAAATCTAAGCACCGCTTTAACCACAGCGATGAATACCCTCAAAAGGCTATTTGGTGAATATCTTTCACAACTAAGAGAAATTCTCAACAATTACGCCGAAATGTCTTCTAACTTACAAAGTAGGGTTCTACGTATGTTTAAAAAGAACAAAATCAAACACACAATGCACTCAAACAGAAGACACTCAGTCCGAATAGCCAATAAAGAACTAAAAAGGAAACTTATAGAGATAAAGAACAAATATAACAGCGTAAAGATTAATGATTTCAGCCATTTGAAAAACCGAATAAGTTCTTTATTTGATTTAGTACAATTTCCTAGTATCAATAGAAACGAATTTGAATTCCTAGACCAAATTAACGAAGAAGAGGAAGAAGATATAGTTTTTATTAAAGAAGTCAAACTTGCAGAGAATGAATCTTTTGTTAAAAAAGAGGAAAATAAAATTGACGCATTTTTTGAAGCACTTTTGAACGAATATAAAGAACACAAATCAAGAATCTACAAAGAATTAAATGGAAACAAATTTTTGAATGGCATGTTAGAAAATGCAATGAAATCTAATAATCAAGAAAACAGAGAAAAGGAAATAGTGGACGTATACAATAAAAAATTCGGCGCGTTTCATTCTTTCTTAGCTAATAAAACCGAAACGCTTTTAAATGAAAGAAAGGAACTTAGGAAGGCTTTTATGATTATATTAATAAATTGTCGATATATGTTAGAAGAACAACTGAAGGACTGGATAGTTGAAGCAAAAAAGATTAGTTTGGGTATTAAAGAACATATGGTATATCAAATAAGTATGAATAATATGTGGAATGAATACCAATCATACATGATGAAATAGTAAGTAATTATTATGTCAAAAATAAACTTAAAGTATTTGTTTGTTTCTTTTTAACATAATAAACTATTATAATAAAATTATTAATTTAAACAAATAAATAAATAAGTCAAATATTTATCAACATTGATCAAAAACACTATATTTTAGACTTTTTCCCGAATTTTTTAAACAATTTCTTTCCTTCTACTTTTCTTTTATAAAGGAAATATCCCGCTATTACTCCTAAATTGGCAATAACCAATAAAATAAGAATAACAATTAAAAGCGTCTTATTATCTTTCTTCTGTTCGGAGGAACTATCAACTGTGGTGTTTTTAGAAGTAGTTATAGATTCTTTCGTTTCAGTTTCTTTATCAAATGGGTTCAAATTTGTAACAAGTTTATCCTGACCAAACCCTGATTTAACTTCTAAGTTCAATTGATATTCTTTACTTTTATCTGTTCCATCCATTTTGTTTTGTATCATGTATTTACGCCCGAAGTTACTCAAATCTTTCAACTTACTTTCCAGTATTGTTTCCATTACACCTTCAGAACTACTTCCTAAAAGATGTTTAAACGCATCATAAAAGTTTGATTCAACAAAACGATTAATCACTACCGTTTTAGCATCTGGTTTATAAGCACTGTCTCTAGAAGTAACTTTGGTTAGCTTGTCTATTATTCCTGTGTCTAACTCTTCCTCTGTTAGGGGCACTCTTTTAATTTTATTGTGATATTGCTCAATAATGTGGTTCCTCATCCATACGCCTGAATGTTTAGTAAAGTGAAATGAAAAGTGAAAATGGTTCGACTCAAAGAACGCGTCTTTATCGTTGAGTATATAAATGCAGGACGGAACAAGGGTGGGGTACTTCAGGGCGTTGTCTGGGTTCTTTTATGATCGTATTACGAACAATAAATTAAACTTCACTGGACTTTCTGTAGGAGTGTCGAGTGACTTTGGGTATAGATCAGTGTACGAATGGTAATTGTGGTAGATATGGAAACCTACCCATTTGACAGCTGATAATTGAGGTGCGAATAGCCAAGCCATGGTTTCCAGTTCAAATATAGACTGAACGGATGGTACGTAGTCGGAGGTCATGTCATCGTTCGACTGGTTAATGGTCCCTATTAAAGGACGGACAGGGCTATTTGTGACCATTTGTAGTTGCTTGTTGGCTGTCTCGTTTTGTATGACCTCTTCAATTAGCTGAGCAAGCTTGTCAATATCAGGTGTACTTGTGATGTTTTCGAATTTAATCTTGGTGTGAGTGTATGTTAGGTCGTCGAGGAATAAGTACTGTAGTGACTTTTCCGTGTGATAAAACTTGGCAGAGACGAAGAACAAATGAAAAATAAATTCTCCATCGATATGCTCTTTGAATGAGGAGACGGACAGAAGTTCTGTAGGCATAAGTGAATTATATTCTGCTGAATACTGGATTTGAATCAATAGGGCCAAGCATATAGGCAGAAATGACTTCATTCAAAAATTTTCCGAATTAAAGATTTATACTTTGGAGATTATGTGTCATTTATTCAAAATATACAATTTACAAGAACTATTTAAAACTATAATGACAAGCATTGTTTCAAAAAGAAAACTACAATAATTATGTAAATAAATCCAAAACAAAAAACAATAACAAATTTGCAATTTATCTAGAAGACATTACTTTCTTATTTTAATAAATGGTGTTTTATTTTATTTAAGACACCGAAATTTTATTTTTGACATTTTCACGACTCAATGGGCCATATTTGACGTAATGAGTTAATTTAGGACATATTTCTGATGGATGGTGTGATAAACTATTCTAGAACCATAAATATATATGTCTAATAAAATGACTAGAGTTTGCAATCAACCGTTTCTATCGTGTAGTGGTAGAGTAGGCTCTAGCACCAATAGACATTCAAAATTTTTATCGAAATGGAATGAATCGACATTTCGAAATGTATAATCGATATGATATATCGATTTTCAAATATTTTCAAGATTTATGTGTTGTTTTCAGCACATTTCGTTGGAAATTCGCAATTTCCTAACTATTAAAACATTTCAAAATACTACCAAATCCCTATAAATTTGTCGAATTATAGATAATGAATGCGGGAACTTATTTCTGAATATATAATGGATGTTGTTTGAAGAGATTTGACTTTTACAAAATGAAATATCCTTTATTTAGATGACTATTCCACCATAATTTTCCATTTTATTTAATATCGAAAAATCTCGAATGTTTTCGATAAGCATCTCGATCAAGATCAAGACTTTGAATGTCTTGTCACCATAGAACTAGTGATACTAGGACGCGTATACGTTAAGATAATAGGACTTGTGAACAATTCTATTTATAATAATTAATTTTATACAGAAAATTAGTATACAAATATATAACATGGCGACATTCGAAAACTATTTTGACTGGCATAAACTAGCCGTAACGGGAGTGACAAAGACTCTGATGGGTAAACTTCTTGGTTTGGAGCCAGATGCCACCAATAGCTGGACAAGGGACCAGATGGTGCAGGAGCTCTACAAAGTGACAGGGAAGGAGTACACGAGGATAGAAGGAATGAAGGAACCCGAAATGAGGAAGATCATCGAGAGAAGGGGATCCAGGATACCCCCAAGAGTGAAAGAAGATGATTTGAGAAAAATCCTCGCCAAGCTCACAGTAAAGGGAATAGTGGACTTGGTCAGGCCGGCCATGGAGGAATTGGCGAAGAAGCCAAGGGTCGAGCCGACACCAGTCAAACAGAAAGAGGTACCGAGGATACCAAGTCGAGAACCGACGATAAAAAGGGAAAAAGTGGAAAAAGTGGAAATAAAGTGGAAGTGAAGTCGGAAGTAGCCGAAATAGCCGGATTCCCCTTACCAAAACCCTTTATGGAATCATCTAGAAGGACCATAACGACGTTTAGTAAATGGATGGAGTCATTCCGAGAACATTTGGAACTGACCGACTGGGACAGACAGCCAATGAGGAAACAGGTGATGCTGCTGAAGAGATTACTGGGCACGGAAGGATCAAAAGTACTGGAACTGTGCCCAGAGACAAAAAAATCCATTGACGATATTCAAAGGCTGATTGAAAAAAGTGTTGGATCAGGGAAAAGGGATTACAACGATAAGAGGGCTCTTCTTTTCGCGCAGACAAGGGGAAGCTGAATCCCTACGGGACTATAGTCTCGTAATGCGTGAACTTGGACAGAAATGTCAACTTGGAAGTTTGGAGAAAGAGTTAATCAGAGACATGTTCGCGTTAGTGATAATGTCAAAGAAGTTACGAAAGGCATTACTTAGAGAAATACCGGAGACATTTACACGAGCATAGAAGAAAGCATTTCTGTTTGAAGCAGAAATGAAAGGGGCGATCGCGGAAGAAGGTGAGAGAAACAAGAAAAGGGAAAAAATGAAAACATAAAGAAACCTTCTTGTGATAAGTGCGGATACGAGCATGAGAGAGAAACAGGAACATGTGCAACAGCGGGAAAGATCTGTGGCAATTATCATGAAAAAGGAAATTTTGCGCAACAGTGTAAGAAAGCGGTACGAAAGCCTAGGGAAAGCACATGGACTGCTCCCCGAAGAGGGAGGGAATTTGGACCTCGTGAACCTACAGAGAGGCGACCTTGGGTAAATATACCCAGGAGGAATGATCAATGATGGAGTGAAACCGTTCAAGAAGATAGAGAAGAGAATTGGCACTCGAGTAACCAGACACCATTCTTCATAGGCACAAATGTACACAGCCACAGTTTTTTTTTCAAAATTGCAAAATCTGATTAATCACAACAAAATTATTTTTAAATTATAAATACGCGAGAGATATTATATATAGAAAATTTGTATTATAGACAGGATAGTTTATGATATAACACAAATTTATTGAAAGCCCAAATAATGTTAACGTTGACTGATGGAAAGAATTTAAAAATGGTTTGGTTAAAAATAATTTATTCTAAATTCTAAAATAAACTTTTAAGCTACAGTAAACTCTGAAGGTTTRGCCAATTTTAAGACTTAATCACTCCATTCTTAGCCGATTTTTAGGGGGTTTGGCCCAATTTAATTAAAAATATTTTACTGTTTAAGTGCTTCTGGGGCTCTGAAAACGATACAGGATCGTTAAAATATTGAATTTACCCCAAATCAATCGCTAATACATTGTTTTATTTAGTTCTTTGGATGGGCAACATTCTAGTGTTAGTCAAATTACAACATAATTTTGAAATACCTGTAAATTGTGTTTATCTCCATTTTAAACCGAACTCTGTGGTTAAAACGTTTCCCCGTGGTTTTAATTGTATTTAAAATTCGCCATTCGTGTTTTATAGATGAAAATAGACATTATAAATAGGTTTTATATTATTTTCCTGAATGGATGATACAACCAAGGGTCCCCCCTTGGGGAAACAACAAATTGAGATTTTTGTTACCAAAATATATAAAGAGAATTTAGATGTCTTAGTCACTCTAATCTTAGCCAGTTCAAGGCATTTTGGGACAAAAACCGGCCAAACCTTCAGAGTTTACTATATACCTATAAATATAACATAGTGATGATGCTCTTCAAATATTCAATGTGAATGTTGAAAGAAACGATTGAATATAAATTATTTACATGGCTGATTACAAATTAATAAATGTGGTAGGGTGAAATGAAAGTAATTTAGTAAAATAAAGGTTATACTTACATTAACTGTCACACATGTTCATAAAGAGCTTCCATCATAGAATGAAATAATCGACAAAGATAATAACAGGATGAAAATAACAAGTTCTGTCTATACAAGGTGCATAGATGTGATTAAAAGAAGTAAATTGTACAATACATATTAGCAAACAGGTGCTGATGTTACAGATGTATTCTTAATGGGAGTTGACATGACGACAATATTTCGTGATAAGTGTAAACTACGTTGAATTTGCTATAAAATCGAATGGGACGTTGCAATAATTCTTTGATGGGGAAAATAGGGCCGTAGATGGCGATGAAGTTGTAATAGAGAGTTAAGAAGACGGAGTTTATTAGCAAATTAGTAAACAAATTACAAATAAATAATCAAATAATAAATAATATTCAAGAACTTATATCTATTTAAACTTAACTATTAGATTGTAAATAATAAAAAGATGGCCCC
>JASNJN010000449.1:0-35352 GCA_030180075.1 Mikrocytos mackini | reverse complement strand
ACCTAGCCACTCTACCATCTCGGATTTATCGTTTGACTTTCCTTCGTTGACCGTAATATTGTTCTGGTCTAGGATGTCTCTTACTTGTTTTACTCTGGCGCCGAGTTCTTTATTCGTGCTGCCGGTTATTAGTATGTCATCCAGATACACTAGTACTCCGCTCACGTTCTTCAGAAAGTCTGACATGATTTGCTGGAAGGCACTGGGTGCTGATTTTACTCCAAATGGCATCCTTGTATATTTAAAGGTGCCTAAGTGGGTTATGATCGTTGTTAAAGACTGGCTATCTCGCGCTAGCGGTACCTGATGGTAAGCTGCTTCTAACTTAGAGTTTCCCCTCGACTCGGCTCGAGACGAGTACTCGCTCCGAGTTGAGACCAAAACGCAACTCGAACTCGACTCGAATTCTAGGTCGAGCTAAGTAGGGAAAATATTTTATAGAAACTTGTAGATTTACTACCAAAATGTAGCAATTAGTTAGACATAAAAATTTTCTAGTTTTAAAAAGCGATAAAAATGTAATTTTAGATGGTATTTTGGCAAAACTTTAAGATTTGACGAATTTGAGAACTTATATTTGGCGATTAATTTATTTATTATCCTGTTTTTCTTGCTATTTTATTATTTTATTTTTATAATAACTCGCTCGAATACTCGACTCGGTTCAAAATCACGAACTCGAAACTCGAGTAATTGTACAACTCGGAACTCGTAGAACTATACTTCTAAGTCTATCTTGGCAAAGAACCTGGGGTTTTCTCCCAGTTTAGCCAGAAGATCTTCAATGTTTGGTAGTGGGTATTTGTCATCTAGGATAGCTTCATTGAGCTTCCTGAAATCTCCACATAATCTTACGTCTCCAGAGGGTTTTTAACCACTACTATGGGGCTGACCCAATCGGTCGACTCGGATCTCACAAGGATTCCGGTTTTTATTAACTTCTTTAGTTTCTGCTCCACTGCTTGGCGTAGTGCAAAGGGTATTGGTCGCTCCTTTGAGACAAACGGTCGTATTCCGCGTTTTAAATAAAGCTTAAACTTAGTGTTAGCCATGTAGTTTTGGGGTATCTTATTTTCAGATTTACTTATTCCTCCCACCTTTATCATCCCCAATTCTATGGCGTCGTCTAATCCTAGGACGTTATTTCCTGTCCTGGTGATGATAACCTTGCTTTTACAGCTTCGGTCTCCCCAATATAAATGGGTATTCGTTTCTCCAGCTAGTGGGATCTGTTTTCCGCTGTAGTCCGTCATGCTCACACTCATGGTTTGGACATACCTGTTTAATCCTTTCTCTCTTACGACCTCCTACCTGACTAAAGTCATGTCGGCTCCGGTGTCTACGAGGAACTTTATCTGCTTTCCTTTGACTACTACGTTTCTGTAGAGTCGCTTTCTCTCGAACCAGGAAGCCATAATGTTTCTCCCTCGGGGTCTGGGATCTCCGTAGTCGCTGGAGTTTGAATGCTGTCTATGACGCCTTCTGTCGTCTCCGAACCAGGCATACTCTCCCGGGTGGTAGTCTCTGTCGTTCTCCATTTCCGAGTCTTCGGTGTATGGGTGGTCCCTCTTTCTTGGGGGTTCTCTTCTGATCTTGGCTTCGCATACTTCTGCGAAATGCCCTATCTTATTGCATAAGACGCATCTTACTACGGCTGCCCGGAAATAGTTCCTCCCTCTCCTATGTCGGTGTCCGCATGGCCGGCAATTTTCTAAGCTCGACTCTTCTGGACGGAAGGGGTTTCTCTGCTGGTCTACTGAGACCGCCTCAGCATCTTCATTCTTCTGCGCTGTTGACAGTGCGCTTTCGAAGTTCTCTGCTGACATGGCTAACAGGATTTCTTTTGCTTTCCTATTTTTTAGGCCGTTCACGAACAGGTCTCTAAGAATGGAGTCTTCCAGTGATTGGAGTTCACATCTTGTTACAAGATCTCTGAGTGCTGTCGCATATTGCCGGACGCTCTCGTTTCGATTCTGTTTTCTAGCAAATAATTTGCTGCGGTGGAATGTCACCGTTCTTACTGGGTAGTAGTGTTTCTCCAAGAGGCTTAGTACTTGTGCTAGTGTCTCCTTGGGGCCCACTATGTGTCCAGTATTCGAACAGCCTCCTGGCCGATACACAGCTCCAGGAGTGATATCTTCCGTCTTTCGGAGTCTGCTTCTGCGCTGGCTGCGATCAGTAGTTGTTGAAAGCTCTGATCCACGCTTTTAATTCCATTGTTGGCTCACCTGGCCGCTCTTGGAACTTCGTTGGGTAAGGAATGTTTTAGTTCGTGCCCTGCATGTTGGAGACCTGGCATTCCTCCCTTCTTGGTTGGGGCTCCTCTCACAATGTCTGAACCGCTTGGTCATCTGCTGGTTCCTCGCTGGGGTCCTTTGCTCCCACATATTCAGCTTCAAGGCATATCTCTGCCTTGAGTATTCTTTCTATGAGGATTATATCGGGTGTCACGCGACCGAACGGTAAAGTTAGCTCGTTCGCCAATTTTCTCATTCTCGCTGGTCCCAGTTCATCCAATTCCTCTGCCCTTTCTTGATACACTTTCCCCAATTTCTCGATCAATTGTCGTTTGGTGGAATATTTTGTCTCGATGCCCTTGGACTCGGCTAGCTTCACGATGATCTCTATCGCAAGTTTGTTTAGATCCTCTCGAATCTCATTTAAGAGTGTATGTATCGCCATACTGTAGATATTTGTTAACCTAATATTTGCTAAAAATAATAATTAAAAATAGAATTAAGTAAACTACGAAGGTTTAGCCAATTTTAAGACTTAGTCGCTCCATTCTTAGCCGATTTTTAGGGGGTTAGGTCCAATTTAATTAAAAATATTTTACTGTTTAAGTGCTTCTGGGGCTCTGAAAATGATACAGGATCGTGAAAATATTGAATTTACCCCAAATCAATCGCCAATACATTGTTTTATTAAGTTCTTTAGGTGGGCAACATTCTAGTGTTAGTCAAATTACAACATAATTTTGAAATACCTGGGAATAGTCTTTATCCCCATTTTTAACCGAACTCTGTGGTTAAAACGTTTCCCCGTGGTTTTACTTGTATTTAAAATTCACCATTCGTTTTTTATATATGGAAATATACATTATCAATAGGTTTTATATGATTTTCCCGAATGGATGATACAACCAAGGCCCCCTTGGGGGAACGACAAATTGAGATTTTGTTACCAATATATATAAAGAGAATTTAGATGTCTTAGTCACTCTAATCTTAGCCAGTCCAAGGCATTTTGGGACAAAACCGGCCAAGCCTTCAGAGTTTGCTGTACTTATGTAAATCTTAGCTCGCAATAGCGGCTTATAACGGGGCCTACTACAATAAGTATATCTAAAACTTTAACATATAGACAGACCAAACATTCAACAGTATTAAATTTAAACAAAATACAATAGTGATTTTAGTTTAATCTTAATGTTGTAACAACACTGGGTTTTATAGAAAATTGATAGATTTTTGGGTCGCCCTATCGATTATAAAATAAAATTTTTTAACAAGACCTCAAATCAAAAAACTGAGCCCAAAGTTGATGTCGAAATTCGCTGGGAAACAACATATGTCGCGCGCGATATTTTAACTATTATAAATTTCATTTTTTAAGATAATGATCAAAATACTATTTACTTTAATTACTTAATATAATTTTTTGAATACTTTCATAATATCTTTGTGTGTATTGTATTTCACTATCGCTAGAACACAAACTAAGGCCAGTGTAAAGAAGCTTATTTTCAACATTATCATATCATATCTGTACCTCGCATTTTCTTCTTTGTCTTGGGAGTATTTAATAGCTTGGAACAAAGTGTCAATTTGTTCTTTTATGTGGTTTATTTTCCCCGTTGTGTTTGAAAGCGTTTCCTTTGTATCTACCTGATTGAAATCTTCAAAATTGTAATTGTTTCTAATCCCAATTTCTACCATTGTGTTATTATTTCCTGAGTTTTCGATGCAAACGTGTAACCAGCCTTCAGATTTTGGAGTATACTTATGCTTGAAGGGTATGTCGGCGTCCTTAAACAATACATTCTCATTTTCATCGGTTATTGTTACTTTTATCTCTTTAGTCAATATTGGGTCTTTGCTTCCTTTCAAAGTATCGATGTTAATCGAAGTTAAAGTTCCTAGGAGAACACTTTCAAAAAAACACCTGTTTTCCTGTGGAGCGTAGGACACTATCACTGAACATCTGGCTACGAAGTTTAAGAAGATGACTGTGGCTGTAAATAATCTGAACATCAAAAATTTTAAATTTTAGCAAGATTTAAAATGCAAACAACCTAGTTGTTTGCCCATGATATCCACGATCAAGCGCTGGTTGGATGAGTTGGGTTGTATTTAATATATGTATTTGACAAGGTTATTGAAATGGCATCGAGGGTATATTTTCAGAGGTTTTCGCTAACAACTGATTTTTAGCGTAATATTGGTGGTTAATGTCGAAATATACAAAAATGTTATGGAAATTATCCTTAATTACCTAATTATAGTTTTAAGATAACGTCATGATTAAACAATAAATCCATATCCCATTTCATTTCACACTATCCATCCATAAACTATACTTCTCGATAACATCATTACTCACACTCTTTCTGCTTTTGATAATTATACTCTTTATTTCACATAACCCTAACTCAGGTTCTTTTACATCGTACCCTTCAGACCTCAATTTTTCATAAGTTGTACATTTACCTCCTTGTATTTTACTCTGTGTTATATAGTAGCTTTTATTGTTATTGTTATTGTTACTATTATTCCTACTAACACATACCAACTTAAAATACCTCGCTCTAGTTAGTATCCTGACTGGTTCGTACTGTATATCATTCATCAAATTTTCCATGTCACTTCCACTATACCCTTCTGTCTTATCTACAATACACTTCCTAATTTCCCCACTGTATAAACTGCCCAACATACTATCCACCATCTTCTCCCTTCCTTTACTCCCAGGCAACCCCACGTAAACTGCTTTGTCGAACCTCCTCATGAAAGCCGAGTCTATATCCCAGGGAATATTAGTACTCCCAATGAACACACATCTATTGTCACTATTGTTCTTCATCTTCTGCAGTTGGATCAGGAACTCCGTCTTTATACTCCCCGAACTCTCGCTGCTGCTCTTTCTCCTTTCTCTGAACAACGAGTCTATTTCGTCGAAGAATAGCATACAGGGGCCATTTGATAGTGAGGCCTCTTTGAAGACCTGTCTTATTTTCTTCTCGCTCTCTCCTTGGTACTTATCATTTATGTCCCCGCTGGTAATGGATAGCAAAGTGGAGCCGAGTAAAGAAGCAACGGATTCTACTAACTTCGTCTTTCCGGTGCCAGGTGGCCCGTATAAAAGGATGCTTTTCCAAGGTTTTCTTTTTCCATTGAATAGCTCGGGGTATAAGTAGGGTATAACACAAGCCTCTCTTAACACAGACTTTGCCTCATCTAAACCTATTACTATCTTATCTAGTTCTTCTATTACATCATTTGTATTTGTATTTGTATTTGTTTTTATAATGTTTGTATTATTTGTATTTGTTTTTTTACTATTAACTTTATTGGAAGTATTTATAGTTCTTATGGTGTTGATAGATTGTGGTTGTAGCTTGTTGATTTTTATAGTGAGCAATTTGAGCTTCTTATTCAACAAAGCCCTCACTTTGTCGTCGGTGTAATTTTTTAGTTGTTTTTCCAGTTCGTCTTTTGCTCTGTTGTATTCTGTTATAGCTTTGGAAGGAAAGTCTTTACTAAAACCATTTCCTTTTTCTATGTATTCCCCAATCAGTTTGAATTCCTTGAAGGATGTCATAAATATCAATAGTCTATTCGTGTATTATATAGCGACCTGTTGTAGGTGTAGTCCAACGAATGGAATTCTGAGATTAACTTTTTAAATTTTGGAAAAGAAGATGGCAGTACAGAACAGCACAGAAGACATATTCCCACTTTGCGACCAGTTCAGGAAGGGTCTTAACAAAGCACTCGATATTGTAAAGAAGAACTCCAAGAAAATTGTCATCGACTTCAGATCTTCTATGGGTAAAGAAAGGAAGGAAACATCCCAACTCAGTGCATTCGAAGACAACCTCCAGAGCCGCATAATAGAGACAACCAAACACTGCAGCAGCCACGAAGACCAGATTGTCAACTTGGAGAAACTTTACACCAACCTTCAGAGAGAGAAGCAAATACTCCCTGTCACATTGGAAAACATAGAAGAGAAAGTTAGGGACGCAGAAAGGGAACTCGAACTGTGCAGGAATGAGATAAGTGCATTGGAAGACGAGTACAGGTTCAAACAAGATGTCATCTGTAGGGAGATAGATAAGTACAAGAAGTACATGGGTGTTGACGTCCAAATAGAAGACAGACTGTTGAAGATAGTCATTGATGTGAATGAGAAGACAGGGTGTATATACTTTGAAATAGGAGGGAAGAATGTGTTGAAATTCATTAGGATAGAACCAACTGAATATATTGACAGACTGACTATGGGAGAAGAAGTTAGTGTTAGTAAGTTGGTGAAGGAAGTGGTGGAGTATTTGATGGAATGAAATAACAATGGGAAGAAAAGTAGAGTAACTGATCGTAATTGATTGAATTTATATTAGAAGAGTGTAAGATGAAAATAGATAAATTGGAAATGGTAGGAAAGGGACAATTTTATAAGAGTTTTCTGTGCTTTAAGTATATAGATAAAGAGTCTAAATGTATGGTTTTGTTCGATCAACACGGTATTTGTGAGAGGATAATATATGAGGGTGTTTACGAGAATATTGATGGGTTCTCTTCTATTCATAGATTAAATGTAAAGAAAATAAAGGTGCATGATAGAAGAGTATGTTCATACTTTGAAAAATACGGATATTTGTTAACACAATTGCACAATCTGTTTGAGGCGGAACTAGAGTACTTCAAAACAAACAAAATAAACTATATTCTAATAACAGTGAATAAAACTATAAACTTCAACAATGAAAACTTGAATAGTACTGATATAGTAAATGGAATGATTAGATTTATAAGGAAAGTAAGGTGGTTTAGTAATTGTGGGACAGAATATGATATAAAGAGTGTGTATTTTATATCTTTCTTTGATGAATGTATAAAGAAGTACTCGTGCAATAAAGCTATAAGGCTGGGCAGAAAGTTGGATAAAGACCGTGTGGAGGAAGTATTGAACAAAAGAAAGTCAATTGAGAGGTACAACAAATGTGTTCATGGAAGAAATGTAATCAGTATAATTAGATTCGGGGTTTAAATTCCTTTGGTTAATTCACCGTTGAGTATGTATGATAGTGCCCAAAGATATCTTTCGAAAGATATCTTCTTAACATTGTCTTTTAATATTTTATTTTCGTTATGTTTTCTATATCAGAACTTCTTATTTGTTAATTTAGTCTATCTGTTGGTTTTAAGAACTTTTCAAGTGTGCCCGTAATCCGTGTTTTGGCACTGTCTATTCTACTATAGTAAATGCTGTCATTGAATAAGTTTCTTGTTTCGATATTTAGTTCCATGTTTTCTTTCTCAATCATCTCTATTTCGTTTCTACATCCATTTCTCTTTATACTTATGGAATCGATGGTATCTTTGCCGTACCCTCCTGTGTACGCTATATATTGTGAAACCAGGATGTTAATATTTTCTAAAACTTTTTAAAATCAGTTTTTTCTAACTTAATAATTTTGAACCGTGTATTCTTTCGTGCTTCGTAACTAGTCCTTATTCAGGAATAGAGTACGACATCTTCTCCCCCTCTCTTGACGCCACGTGTTTGATTCTTCTGTAGCTAAACCATTCGTATTTATGGGGCATCTCAATTTCTACTATTCCTTTCGTCTTGTCTTCGTCAACCACTTTGTATAGTCCATGGAATGGGTTGTCTGTTTTGTTTCTTTGCACGTTTTCAATGTAACCCCGTTCGCCGATGTAACTGAACTCTGCACATCCTTTGTTTGTTCTTTACAGTATTTTTCTTTTAGTTCGTTACTTCTGGTTTAGCTTTTTCCGTCATTTCTAGAGATTGGACATACGAATATTCGTTTTGTAAAACTTCGAATATTCGTCAAAAATCGGATTTCTGGTATTCGTTTTACGAATTATTTTTAAAAATAATTCCAAATTTCGCGAAAATTTTTCAAAAATATTCGAATATTTGTAGATTTTTTGATGTGAAAAAATTAAATTTTGGAATTGAATAAAAAAAATTATGCAAAATTTAGATTTTAAAAGCAGAACGACCAAATCAATATTAAAAATAAATTTATTTTGATATTTTCAGTATATTAAGATATTTCAAAATTCCGAAGATTCTTTGAATATTCGTACATTTTTGCAAGTGTCCAATCTCTAGTCATTTCGTTTGAATTGTACTCAATTTCTGAGAATAGTTTGTTCCTTTCAAATAAAATTACATATTTTAGAGGAAATCACTTTTGCAAACGAAAGGGTCTAAATCAGCTCAAAATGACTTATGTTGATTTTTAGCTGTTCTTAATGCTGACCTTCTATCCACTTTTTGAAAATTTTCAAAAATAATCTTCATTTTGATTTTCGCCTTATTTTCAGCTTTAAATAACCGTCGCTTCTCAGAAATTTATGGAACCCGACCAAAATAAATTGAAAACCGAGACCACCTTGCTATTTATGAGCTTGAGATCTACATGTCAAGTAAATATACATGTTTACTTATTATATATTAAAAAGTGATTTCCTCTAAAATATGCCATGTTTTCAAATACTAGTTGTGTAGTTGTAAATCCTATAGAGCGATGGTAAGTACTTCTAAATACAAGTACAGTAAATATTGACATAGTGGAATTTCAATTTATTTCTCTAAAATTTAGTCCACTATCAGTGATATTTACATTTTTATAAACTATAAAATTACCAATATTATGTTAAAGATGTGGAAATGATAGATCTTTAAAAGATAAATAAATTGGTGAATTTTACAATTATATCAATGAATGGGCGGGTGTTGAAATATACAATTGTTAACTAAAATTTTGGATTTTGTCATTAGATTATATGAATGATTAAACCATTTATATTTAAAACAATCTTCACAACGTATATATAAACACTCTAAAATGACCTTAAAGGAAGTTTCTGCTAAATTTAATAAAGTAGTAAGGTTAAAATTATGTTTTGACATCACTCCACTAACCAAATTTTATAATTTTGAAACATATAAATTTTGTCAAATTAGTAGATTTTAAGTCATAATAAATATAAATCGGGTCTTAAAAACCTATTGGAAATAAAATTTGGATAATTTTTTTTATAATTTTTAAAAATTTAATTTTCGAAAATGTTCGAATATTGATGAAAATTAGTCCATTATCAATGTGATTTTACTATCAAAGTGTCCACTAACCCAGTATTTACTGTAATATCTTTGACAATGCCTAAAGTACGGGCAATTCCTTATAGATCTTCATTCCTAAATTAATTTTTTACGTATCCTTTCAACTACTGAATTTCCTCATGGGTTGTATGCCAGCGTTGGTCAATGACGTATATTGTATTCACGGAGTTTTTCTTATAAGTCTGATTATAAGAACTGTGTCCCTCTGTCTTTCATACATGCGTATGGAATTGGGTATCTCGCTGTCCAGTTGTAGAAGAATGCTTCTGTTGTTTTATTTTCAGTGATTCCTTTCATCAGGGTAAGTTCGACCCATTTACTGAAACTGTCCGCCATGCTTAGAATGTAAAACTTCTCTTTATATTCATATATATCGCTTTTGGGGTTGTTATATGGACCAACAAGATCCAGTCCTACTTTTTGAAATGGAAAGTCTGCAGAAATGCTTTCAGTAAGCAATCCTTTTTTTGTTTACTATAGTTTCGGTTTCTGAACATTTGTTTCATTTCCTCACTGTGTGTTTAACTATTTCTTTAAGATGTATTGTCTTTAAAATCTTGTTTAATTTGTTGTATAACTTATTCTCTCTCGCGTGGTTCATTTCCGAACGAATCAATTGTGAAATTTGAGCGGCTTTTCTTAGTTAACTTCTTCTTGATGTGAGAATTCGCGTATACTTTATATTGTTGTCTGTATTTGTTGGAAAATCTGGGCATCTTGGACAAGGCAGCACCTTGAAAGTTGGTCTGCGATGATGTTATCCTTCCCTTTTAAATGTTTTATCACGATACCAAATTCAGACAATAATATAAGCCATCTCTGAATTATTTAGTTTTCCGATTCCTTTATGTATAGTAGATTGGAGTGACCGGTTTCTATCAAGACTTTGTTTTCAAATATATAAGGCTTGAAGTGTTTCAACGCACTTATGAGTGCTAAACCCTCTCTTTCCATGATTGGGTACTTCATCTGAGTTGTAATAAGTTTTTGAGAGTAATATCCAACGACTTTTTTCACTTGGTAAAGAATAGCACCAATCGCATGTGCGCTTGCGTCACATATTGTGGTCTAAATGATTGACAGAAATCAGGGTGTGCGAGTACCGGTCCGTTGTTAATTTGTCGATCAATTTTCTTTACTATCTCCTGGTGTTTATCCTCCCATTTTACTCGTTTTTCTTCTTTGAGTAGTTCAATAATTCGGGAATCGTTTCGGATAAGTGGCTCAGACATGGCCTAGACCAGTTGAACGTTCCTATTAGTTTTCGCAGTTGTTTGTGTGTTAGCGGGGGAAGTATTGTTAATGAGAATGTTTCTTTAATCATTGGGCGTACTCCTTCTTTGTTAATCTTTAGTCCCGAATAAACAATCTCATTTTTCCCGAATTCGCTTTTCTCATAATTCACTGTTCCTCCTTTCTGTGAAGTATGCCCAAGACTTCTTTTATTTGTTCCTCATGTGTCACTTTGTCATGCGAAAAATTAAAATGTCGGTTGGGAAGCATTTGTAGACATTCAAAGCCTTGATCTTGATCGAGATGGTTATCGAAAACAATCAAGATTTTTCGATATTTAGTAAATAGAAACTTATTCTGAAATACTCCTTTGAAATGAAACACATTCCATTTTTGTGGAACTTTAAACGTTCAAACAATATCCATTATGTATTCGGTAACAAATTAACACATTCGTTTTCTATAATATGGCCAATTTATGGTGATTTAGTCGTATTTTTGAAAATTCTCATGTATTTAGTAATTGCAGATACGACTAAAATTTCAATGAAATTTGGAAAAAAAACTCAGAACAAATGCTTGGTTATCGTTTCAAATCATTTTTGATAAAAATTTGGAATGTATAGAAAATAGGACGATAAATTTTATACCGTTTATCAGATAATGTCTTTTTTCACCTCATTTTTTGTTTTTGTATACACCATTTAAAGTATTATAATTGATTTGAGTATTATATTGTTATGTGAATATGGATTCTGATTGATTATATTATTATTTACATCATGTGTTATGAATTACAAGTCGGTTTTGTAAAAAGTTTAATTTTGCACAAAAGTCTAAAGTTTTCAAATGCTGGTTATACTATAATGTCCTAACCGTCTTGCTGAATTTATAGAATGCTAGGAAGTGTTATAAAATAGTAAAACGTTTTTAAAATATCAAAAATTTAATTTCCTAAACACATGACTGTTGATAATATCTCCACAACTACACATCCTACGATGATCTAAAGAAAGGGATTGAAGATTACGAACTCGGGAATAATCTAAAGCTCAATATAACAAGCTCAGAGAAATTGAGTAGCTACAACAAAAGGTCGAAAAAAACAAAGAAATCGACGCAAAATCACATCAATATTACTTTATAAAAGTATTAAATATGCATGTCAGTTTCGACCCAGTTGTAATTTTGAGCTTTACTTTAAAGTTTCGGATGACAAGTTCATTTTAGATAGATATACTCCACATATAGACCATCCAAAAATGGTTTTAGGAAATTTCAATTTGATAAATGAAGATAGTAAAACTATACAAACGCCACTGGATAATGGGGGTAATGACTAAATCCACCCCATTTTGAAAGTTTATATACATTCTAGATTTGTTTTTCTGTTATTGATTATGTTTTCCGGTATATTATTTGTTGTTGCGATCATGTAATATATTTTAGTTTGCTATGTGCATAGTTTTGTTTAAATCAGACTTTTTGGAAATTTAAAATTTTGAAAATTTTTTCTAACCACATCCTGACTTCAAAAGCGCTTAAATTAACTTACTACACAAATATGCAACATTTAACACCCTTACTAACACTTACATCTATTTACCCCCTCTCGTCTTCCATCTCAATACTTCTTAGCTTTCATATCCAATCGCCAGTACATATGTACATATGTACATTGAATCCGTACATCCTTTAAGTCTTTAGTATCAAACATACTTATAAATCGACGACTTACACATTAAATTGAGATTAAAGATAACTCCGTATTAGATACGCAATTGAGATAACTACTATTTAATTATTATTAAAAGAATTGGGAGTAATGTAAGATGCCAATAAGACTTTAAAATAACATTGTGCACATAACTATTCGAAGTTAAATGGTTATAGAAATGTTAAGTGATGACTCTGCATTCATAACGTATTCATTCTAAACTCTTAATAGTATCAAAAAACATTGCATCATTTGACAGTAAACGGTTTAGATTGTTTATAAGGACAACTCCTACAAGGACTTAGTGAAACAAAAACATTTGCCGATGCCAATATACAGTAAACTCTGAAGGTTTAGCCTGTTTTTGTCCCAAAATGCCTTGGACTGGCTAAGATTAGAGTGACTAAGACATCTAAATTCTCTTTATATATATTGGTAACAAAATCTCAATTTGTCGTTCCCCCAAGGGGGGCTTGGTTGTATCATCCATTCGGGAAAATCATATAAAACCTATTGATAATGTATATTTCCATATATAAAAAACGAATGGTGAATTTTAAATACAAGTAAAACCACGGGGAAACGTTTTAACCACAGAGTTCGGTTAAAAATGGGGATAAAGACTATTCCCAGGTATTTCAAAATTATGTTGTAATTTGACTAACACTAGAATGTTGCCCACCTAAAGAACTTAATAAAACAATGTATTGGCGATTGATTTGGGGTAAATTCAATATTTTCACGATCCTGTATCATTTTCAGAGCCCCAGAAGCACTTAAACAGTAAAATATTTTTAATTAAATTGGACCTAACCCCCTAAAAATCGGCTAAGAATGGAGCGACTAAGTCTTAAAATTGGCTAAACCTTCGTAGTTTACTGTAATTTCATAATTATAAATCACTTAATAAATATTTCGAATATAGATAAAATTTATATAAATGCAATAGAACAAACTTTATCATATGATATACACTAGCAATTATAATTTCATCAGGAGAAATTAAATAAAATACCGCAAATAATCTCATTTTTCTTTGGAATTGTTGTCTTTTATTCTATTAAGTAATTTGTTTTGTTCGCTTCTATTCCCAGATATGTAAAAAATATCAAAACATTCGGCCATCTTAGATATTCCTTTTGTTTCAAGAAGTGTTATTATTTCCTTGCTTAAAATTATTGAGAAGTTTAAATCGCATAACTGACTAAGATTATTGGCTATTTATCAGTGAATGGACGAATTTTGTTAAATTTTACTATTTCATCAAACTTCACCTTCTTAATGTCAGAAAGATATAGTTTTTTCCCATCATCAAGTAAAATTAACTCATTTTTTCTTTCAACGTCCGTTACATATTTTTTCTTCAATGCCTCCTGAATGCTTCGCCTATCTTCTTCAATATTTCCACATGGATACTTCATTAGTTCATCGTTGTCGCCATTATCTGAGTTGTTTAAAAACCATCTCTTATGAACTAATGTAGAAAGTTCAATTGTAGGATTTTTTAACCAACAATAAATAACATGTTTGCAAGGAATTCTAAACATCATGTGCAGTTTGCAACATTCTTTTGTTTCCGCCAAGTCGTCATATCTATCTGATTCATACGCCAACCCTTTATTGTATGAATCCAGCATTATATTAAAAGCAAAGTATGATAATTTCTTCTTAAGATGGTTGATTGCAATTGGACAAGAACGTCTCATTAATTTACGCTTTTCCTGAAGATGTGCTCTGATCTGTATACTACGTTTATAGGCGGTAAACTCTGTGATTTCCATTATAAATTTTCCAATTTTATTTTTTAATTTTATAAACTTCTTTAAAGACGAAATGTAGCCTTCTGCGTTATTTGTTGTATGTATGTTTAAGTTTAAATCTCCATCTTTAAAATGTTCTTTAAACTCTTCTTTTATATTGCCCCAATTTCTCATATAAAATTCGAGAACGGTGGTAGATAGCGAGCTACGTAAGCTTATATATTCCAAGTCGCTTTTGATGAATATCATTCGTTTTATTTATCCATAGTTGCATTGTATTCTTCTGTAGTTAGGCCGAATTGTCTGACCTCAACTTCATTTTCCCTGAAAAGTTGCATTTTTCCTGAAATTCTTACAATTTCCCTAAAATTATTTTGTTTCGAATAACTAATTACAGAATTTTACATGTTGTGATTCGAAATTTATACCATATATGTGCAAGATGATTATTTAACTGAAAATATAGTTTTTTCTTGGAATTTCTGTTTGTTTTTGCACCAATTTATAAAATAATGAAAATATCTAGACCTGATTTTGTCTAAGTGTTGTTAGCAATTTTTGAAAAACCATCATAATTCATCTAAAATTAAATATAATTGAATTGGCGGATAAATTCAATTTGAAAATTTTGTTAATATAATTTATAAAATTAAAAAACGGCAAAAAATCAGGAAAGGTGTAAGAATTTCAGGAAAAATGCAACTTTTTCAGGCAAAATGAATTTCAATCCCCAACTAGATGTATGAATAATGTTTTTACCAATAAAGGTGTATTTCCTTAACATAGAAATGTATTCTTACATCGTTTGAACCCACAATCTCGTATGACCCGGTCCTTTAAGAACAAAACCTCCTCATCCTATATTCTTAATGGGTTTAGCTGTCCTCTACTCGTTGGCAACTTATCATCTTCACTAGACGTATGAGCAGGTTTTCTTGGTTGAATTGAAAAATGTCACAAATTTTTGAAAAATGGCACAAATTTTCTGTTTTGATTGCCCCGGAAAATAGCCATGCTCAGAAAAATTTTTTTTTAAAAACAACAAATTATTTTTCGGGCAAAATTTTTATGAAAAAACGCTTCCAAAAATTTTTTATCCCAAAAAATTAATATTTTTTTCCATTCTCAAAAAAAATTTTCGAACATGAAAAAAAATTTTTTTGACCGAAAACACGTTTCTATCACTTTTTAAATATTTTTGAAAAAAAAATTTTTTTGAATTTTCAAGGGGGTGCATCAAGGAAATTTTCAAAAAAGTTGAAGTTCAAAAACACAAAAATTTTTGAGAATTTTTTTTGGAAAATTTTTAACACGTGTATTTTCAAGAGATCTACAAAAACAAACTTTTAAAAAATTTGAAAATATTATGATCAATTTAATATTAAAAATTAAATAATGGTGCATTATACACCTATTCCTGAGGTATCAATACAGCGAATATTTTTCGGAATTTTTTTTCAAAAATGCTTTTTCTTTGAGATCATGCTTTTACAAGGTTCTAAAAAAATTTTTGAAAAAAATTTCAGGTTCCTTCGGTAAAATTTTTGAGGTGACTTTTTAACCAAAAATATAAAATTTCAAAAAAAATTCAAAAAAATTTTTTTTTTCAAAAATGTTTTAAAAATGATAAAAACGTGTTTTGGGCAATAAAAAAGTTTTGTTGGGTTCAAAATTTTTTTTTAGAATGGAAAATAATACTAATTTTCTAAGATAAAAAATGTTAGATAATATTTTCCATAAATTTATTGCCTGAAAAACAAATTTGATGTTTTCAAAAATTTTTTTTCTGAGCATGGTTATTTTCTGGGACAATCAAAACGCCAAATTGTGCTATTTTCAATTTTGTGGCATTTTTCAATTGAGCCGGATTTCTTGTTACCCACAAATCATAACCATTTTGCCTTCCTAAAGTCACAAAGTCGTTTAATTCTTCCCGGTATTCATTTCTATATGCTATAGTCTGTGAATCTAAGCGGTTGAGATATGCTTCATTTCTGTTCTTCAGGCATTTTGTTAATTCCATCAATGTATCATGAAAAGACATCGGTCCTGATGTATAGTATTCTGCTTTTTGTATCTGTGAAATCCTTCTATTCCATTATTTGTATCTCCTATATGATTCATTGCTCATATGACCCAATTTTTGTTGTTCAATATGTAAGTACGAATTAAATAGTTTGGAAAAGTTGCACATTCTTAAAATTCTCTCCAAAAAGAATTAACAACATTAAAAGCCTTTTTAAAGATTTTCGAACCGAAGGCTTTATGCGTGAAGTGTATATGTGTTTTTTAACTTCTTATAAACAGCCTCGTCATTTCTAGGTATATTAGAAAATATGTTTCTAGATACATGAAACCAACAATTCAGACGTATCGCTCCAGGAAACACATTTCCACGGCATTTTGATTGCTCAGGCATTATCAGCCATCAAGGAATGCGGTTCCAAACTATAACTTCTTCCCTTATCCAATAGTACTTTTAATGAAGTGAATATCCATGTATAAACCTCTGTTGTCTCACAAGAAGTTATTGTCCCACTAATGACGCGAAGCTTGTTGTTTGAGTTAATATATCTGACCAAAATAAGCTTAAATTTTTGTTTACCGATGCAATACGTTGTATCGCTAAATAAGTCTGGAGATGATAGAACGTCTTTGAGGAGGTTTTGGGAGGTAAATAAATTCACATTCCCACTTCTGTGTGTTGTATTGTCGCGCAGTATACGTCGTGTAAAGTTGTCTGTCTGAAACTTAAAAGTAAATTTTGGAAAACAGTAGATGTTATGTCAACATAAGAAATGAGTGCATTATTTTCAGCCAATAGATGATATACATATGTCTTATACTGTCTTTCATGCTGCTCAAATAAAAGCTTGGTTGTCATATAACTTGCTTGAAACTGTTTTTTGTTTCAATCACCCTCTGTATGTCTACTTGTATAAGAGAAGTAAATATAACAGCCTATCTTGGCATCTAATTTTATGGATCCTTCAGTTTTTAAAAAGTAACAATTAAGACGACGACTTTTTATAAGAAAGCACTTCATTCCACAAGCGCTGCTATTGATGTTCCTACATTTGAATCTTATGGTATGGGAGAATATACCGATTCGTTCATCGTGCAAAGTGAAATACAACCCAATAAAACTTTTACAAATTTCCAAGTCGACTGGTGATATCATTATCTCAAACGAACCACTAATATCAATGTTCCTGCCGGTTTGGTAGCTAACAAAGTAACTATAAGCAGTATTGAGATTTCTTTCACGAAGAACGGGGTCATTAGTAATAAGTAGGGGTCGGAAAATATGTGATTTGGTAAAAATCATATATTTCTACCAAATTTCAGGAAATTTTCCACCCATAATATCTCCGATTGGAAGGAATTCATATATTTTATTTTCTTGAAAATTCGAAATTATAATGAGATTTTTAAAAAATCATATATAATCATATATTTGCCGATTTTTTGTCACATATTTTCCGACCCCTAGTAATAAGTAACTCAATCAACGGACAAATCTCTTTGAAATGATCGCTATTCAAGGTAAGTGAAGTAAGTAATAAAGGGGGTGAAGTATTCCTGTACATAATTTCGTTTTTTCTTTCTTCCATTAAAATTTTTTATAAATATATATTCTATACAAATGTTATTTTAGATCCCAATTCATACCAAACATATTCAATGATTATAATTTGTTTATTAAACAACAATGAACATATTTCTGCTATATTAGTCCTTGTCAAAATAAACTTTATCAAAAATTAAATAAAACGGTCTATAATTATTAGTGACTAATATACAGAAATAACGAAGAATTTTAGTAAGATCTACCCAAATTTGTTTATTTTGGCATATGTCAAAAGTAATAAGAATTTTTTCCAAAGTGAAACTACAGCCGTATGTATGGGATCTCTCCGATCTTTGCTCTTTTAACTATCCTAATAATTTTTGCAACTTTCTTGTATATCTTTGGAATGAATTCGCTGTTTTGCCAACGTGTATTAAAATGGGTTGTATAAGATGTAGTGTACATCCAATATTATATATTCCTTTTTAATCGAGTTCAAACTTGTTCTTTTCTATTGCATTCATATCGTTCATTACTTCAAACATACCAGAAATATTATCCATGGTTTCAAGAAGAAAGCTTTTAAACAGCCTAGTCCCAAGTAACTTTGCGGCGCAGTTATCAGTTGTTACCGCCACCAATTTGTTGCAATCGATTTGGTATTCATCCATAATTTCTTGCGAGTTTAAATTTAATATGCTTGCTGTTTGATTCTCTGCTATATTGAAACATAATCTACGAACATCGACCGTTCCATCTTCATTTACGAATTTGATCATTATTTCATGTATTTGGTTAGTGGTACTAGCTCAGAAATCAATTGAAAGGCTCAGATATTTAGAATCTTGTATTGATTCTATCAGACTACCTCGGGCTATCTCATATTCATCACTCAAAAGATACTTTATTTTGTATCGATGGGAATTTTAATCAACAAAAATAGTTCATTTGCTATCATTTTTAAGAATTCGCCCTCTAGAATGCTGTATGCTACTGTGTCACAATAAAACGCTCTTTTAAATACTTCGTCTCTGTTTTCAAACTGGAGAGGACGTTTTTCTTTGGGCTGATTAGTTTGTGTATCTATTCATTGTCTTCAAGAAATTCCTCGTATAAAACCTATGCTTCCTCATGACATGAGACTCTAGATTGGAGAGTTTCCCTTCATACATTTTGGGGTGGAATCCATACATCTTACATTCATATATCCCTTGATTGTTTTGATTATAGAATCCTTGGCTTAAAGATTCAAGCAATCTGTTTGTCATTTTAAAGATTTTAAATTAAAAAAAACACATTCCCAATTTGTTGAGTGAACAGATGAAACAAGGTATATTTAAGTAATATACCAACAAACTATTTTTTAATTTATATTGTTGGTACTCCGATAGCAAAAAATCGTTAGTATTTTAAATATTAAAATACTAAATTCATTACAATTGTAATTTGAACAGTTGAGAATTCCCCAAATTCATGTATTTATTATTTAAACTTCAAATTAGTGTGTTCGATTTCCCGACTTTTTTGGACTTCCACGGGATTATCCCGGGAGCAAAAATTTTTTTGTTATGAAATATCCATTACAAAATACCTGCAAATACCCTTTTCCTGTTATTTAATTGATATCGAATAAAATAAAGTTCGAATTCATGAAAATAATGTATTGGTGTTCAAAATAATGAGCTCCCAATTTTCGGAAAATTCCCGCCATCCCGTCCCGCGAACACACTACTTCAAATAGCTTTTATTTCCCTTCTTAATACATATGAATGTGATTTGATATAATCACAAGCAAAACATTTTGTTATAAGGGTTTTTATTATCCCGAACTTGGTTGTCACTATGTTTATGAAATATAACTATATTTTAGATTTCAATAAATAAATAAATAAATAAATAAATAAATAAATAAGAACAAATGTTTTTTATAGTGTTTTGGTGTATTATTAGTGTCGATTTAGTATTTTAAAACACTGGTCAATAATCTGTTAAGGTTGCGCCTTTCATATCCTAAGCTCACAAGCGACACAATAAGTCAAGTTGAGAAAAACTAAAATTTTATTTTTGAAAATAATCATCTGATACTAAATTTGCGTGTAATTACTTAAAGTTAGATAATGTATAATTATAATGTAAACGTATGTAATTGTATTTTCAAGTAAAAACAAACTGTTATAAAAAATGTTTTTTTTGGCAGATTTGTGCTTTTGTCAAATAAAAACCGAACACATAAACTAAAGAATTCACATACCTATTCACACAATTATTTAGTATGATAATATTATATTAATATCCTTTACAAATTAAATCTTAAGGGTAGAAAATTGCAATTTCCTCCATTCTCCTAAACATTGTTGAAAATCGCTTTCGATACTTCGGTATCTGTCTAATAGTATATATGTTTCTCTCCATGTTCCTACTCCTCAGGGCAATGAGAATTTTCATCCTATTCGGTATTTGAATTTCTTGAAAAAGTGCCTTACAGAGGAAAAGTGCGGCTTTGTACCTATCATTTCCCTTCAGCGTCAAATACTCGTCTAAGATGGTATCCTCATCGTCATCGTCTAATGATTCCCCGTAAAGCTTGTACGCGCGGGTTTGAATGTACATTCTTAGTTTGTTCATGAGTTTGAAACTTTTGGTTCTTTTTTAAAAATTTTAAATTTTATTTTCCGGAATTCTTGTTTCAGAATTATACCATGACAAATCACACATTCAGCAACCCTACGCGCTACCTAGCCATGCTGTTATCAATATTGCTCTTTTCGAAAGCGTCCGATGAGAATATTGCTGACATCAAGACATCTTACACATGGCTTTCAGACGAGTTGTATTCTCTCATCGACAAACAGAAAATGTTCGTTGGGTTCAAGTTTGGCGAGCTAGACATACTCATACAGAACAACAGTGACTCTGCTGTTTACATTGAGAATTTTATAGCTTCATTATACCTCGAGAAGAGCGACAAGCAGCCATTTGTCCTCGCCGGCGTAGACAATATTATGACTGACGTAAAGCCACATGCTACAGGCACGTTCAGGTTCAAATTTTACCCCAAAGAGGAAGTTCCGTCCGTTTTCTACTTCTGTAAGGTAGAAGCCACCTTTGTCTACAACAACGAAAAGTTCAAGCAGATCATAACATTCGATAAAGTGCATGTTATAGACAAACCGGACTCTTTGTTCGATATAGAACACTTGCTCGCTTATGTAGTAGTGTTTATAATAATAGGAGCGGTTTCGTACAGTGTTTATAAATTACTGCTGCAAAGGTTTGTTAAAAGAATTTGGAAGACTAATGGGAAAGTGGCAAAGAAGACAAACGGAGAAGAAAAGAATTTGAAAGATTGGCTGCCTAAAAATATGAATTTGGATTAAATTAAATAATTAAGAATAAAATGACGAATTTAATCATATTTTTATTTGTTTTGTACAATAAGAGCATCTATATAGGTTTGTAAATGTGTTTTCAAATTATGGAATTTGTGATGGTTAGTGAATTAAATATAAGCCTTGGAGATGGCACAATTGAGTGCATTTTATGGATATCATGACAAAATAGAATGAGTTTTGATGTTGGAAGAAATGTAATTGTAAAAATACGGGGGCTAGCGGAATAATTAGACCTACAAACTGTTTGGATTGAAGTTAATGGGCGAAGGGAATCATATGCGAATATCAAATTTAGTGAAATATTTGTGAGTATAATCATAAAGAGTGACTAAAAAATGTCAAAATAACTTGTACAAGTCATATAAATAATAATAAACAACATACATGATATATGATAAATACAAACGTCGCTGTTAACTTAATATATAAATTTCAAAATTTTAAACAGAAAGATAGAAATATAAGCTTTAAGTGTTTTTTAGAGGGTCCGAAAATAATTTTTAAAACATACATAAGTTCAATAAACTCTATAAAACACGAAATGCTTGGTCTCGTTTTGTATTAAACCCTATATACTTGTATTATTGATTTTTATTTTTCAAATTTTAAAAAACCTGTAAAATCCAAGCAAAGAATTATAACAACAACACACTTAAACAAAGCTTATCTATAAAAGGGCACTTTGAGGAAACAACAACGGACATAATCCGATTGGGAACTTCATAAAAGACTGTTAATGGGGAAGTTCTCATTCGAACGACTAAACTCTTGACACATAGACTCGCGTTATGGGAAATGTGGCCATTTCTACTAAAACCTTAGTTACAACAAAATCATTATACTCTGTATTTCTACTTATGTTAGACATGGCTTAAACAACACTCAGAGATTAATATAATAACTTTAATTAGAAAAAAGAACTAACAGCAATGGTAATCTGCATTAACTTCCTCTAATTGGTCCAAAAGACAATGTTTGTGGTACCATTTTCGACATTTCAGACACTCATTCCAATCGATTGTTGGACAACTTGTATCATCATCTATGAAATAGCAAGACATACAAATTCTGAAACTTTTGATGATTCCCTTGACTTTACTTCCCCTCTTTTTGGACAGTCTTTTAAAATTAAGACTTTCTTTACTGCTAACTAGAACGGAAATTTCTCTTTGCTTCACAGTAATGGATCTATTATTGAAGCCTTTCTTTGGGCCCGTTGTTTGGAAATCGGAAAGAGAAGAAGTCGAAATAAGAGCTTTAATTTCATTTAACTTCTCACTTATGGCCAAATTTGAAGATAGGTTAGATGTTGCGCATCTTATATCATTAAACGCATTTTCTACTAAATTTAGATCCGCAAATTCCGGCAACAAACCAACTTCCTTACGTCCTACATTTTTAGCTCCCCCCACTGATTTGGCACCAATACCTTCGTCTATATTCAAGCTTCGCTTCTCCGTAGAACGACTTAAATCACCTACTTTAATAGAATTTCGTTTCTCACTTATGTAGTCATTATATCGCGAAGTAAACTCTGGAAGGAATTCGGATGAAGCCAGTAAATGAATATGCTTACAAATAGACTTCGTTTTAGTATAGTTCAAACAACTGCAACTTATTTCGTCAAAGTGAATATAACACTTCGTGCAAATGACTTTATTAGGATTATAAGAACTGTATTTCTTTTTTATTCTCAAAGTGTAGGCTTTGTAAGTAAATGTATTAGAAGAAATTTCACTAATTAAAGAAGAGTTGAGTTTTCCAGAGTTTTTGTGGTTTTCCAAAGATTTCTTACATCGGTAGCTTTGGTGTTCTTTTTTGGGATTCATTTTTAACTATTTCTTCTTTTAATATTATTGTATTCATATTATTTAGTTTTAAAAAAAGTTCGCCAATTCTACTGTTGGTTTTCTTTTTTAAATAGCGATATTTTAATTTTTTAAAGAAACTTTCTGCATAATTGTTTGTATTAAATAGACATTTTGTTCGAAAAGGAAGTCCCCATTTTTATTTTTTCTTGCCATAATAAGCAGAGACGTGCACGATATGCAAACATTTTACCCGAGATATGCAACATTATATGCACATTTTTACACATTGTCTTGTTAAATATGCAACATTATATGTCGAAATTGGACCGCCGAAAAATTTCCAAAAGTTAGAAGCACAATTTTCTAAGGACGTGAATATTCGAATAATCATCAAATATGAAAACATTATAAATTATTATAGCCTCAAGATAACATTTTTTATTTTGTATTTCGTCATTCTAGATTAAAACGCTAAACTTTAGATGGAGTTTTAGACTAATTCCAAATTTTAATATTTGAAAATCACAAAATCAACAAATATTCAGAATAGTGAAACAAACGATTTTTAATAAATATTCGAATTTTCCAAAACGAATATTCATAAGTCAAATCTCTAATTATGAAGTTTAATTGCGAATCCACCCAATACTCCCTGGCCATTTCTTCTTATAATATAAAAGCATATTTTAAACTAGAAAAGAGTAGGGGCATGGCTAATTTGAGATTCTCCCACATAAACCAACCAAACAGCCCACTCATAGGTAAACTTAATGAAGGAATTGAAATGGTTACATAAGTAAAATAAACCATACTGGAGCGAACATCCGAATTTTTAGGCAAACAGCATAAGAAGCCTAAACTACTGATAAAGAGATATCGTAGCTCATTAAATAATGTGGTACACCGAGCCTGTACAAATCACATTCAAAAATAATAACACCACGAATGTCGTCTTTATAAAGCAGAACTTACTAAGTAGTCTACTTCAAAATGAGCCATCCTTTGAATATAAGCTGTGAACAGAGTTTTAATAAAAATAAATATACTCAAGTTTTAATGGACAATAAGGTTATAAGTTTCATATTATGCACTAAATGGACAGACAACAGATCTTTATAATTAATCGAATGGAAGTTTACATATTCTATCCTCATATAAGTTTATCTAAAACGATATGAACGTTCAATATAAATCTAAACATGTTAGCAGCCCACCGTATGCAAATGAAACGTACTGTAAACTATAACATTTTATAAAACTTACAATATTAACTATATCCGTTGAATTTTAGGTTTATAATTAAAATTTCAGAGTAAACAGCTAAATTTCGTATAATTTGTAAATAATTTTAATCATTTTGTGTAGTTTTGTGGTTTGGATTCTTATTTTACGGTTATTGAAATTTTGAGTATATATGGAAGATTCGTATGAAATCTATTGTACTAAGTATATAATCAAAATATATTCGCTTACGAGCATACATTCAATTTTAAAACTTTATAAAATGCAATAAATGTCTAGAAATTTCATTTAATTATTTTTAAAAGTGGGCGAACAAATATAATTGTTGTTCGTTTCAGGCTAAATTATATATAATAAAAATTTTAGAAAGCCCACTTGTAAAAAGTATAGAGATTTCAAAAGTCGATAACTGGGTTCGATGTTTGTTTACATGTTTTATTTTATTAAAATGTGGTTTAGGTCGTCCAAGTTGGTTTCCGATAAATGGGTGAAAAATATTAAAATTTTATTTTTTATGAAAGCCACAAGGGACCCCTTCGAAAAATAATAATTTATAAAACTCAAAATATATCTCCCAAACCAAATATACAACATTTTAATTGTATTTGAGCAATAAACAATGTGTGTTTTCTTAAGTAAATAATATAAAATCGTGTCAATAACATATATTTAATTATTTGGGAATTTTATGGCGTGGAATCAATCTTATTGTGTCTTCGTTCTTGTTGAAGTTTATAATCCATGGCTATTCAACTAGTTCCTTTTTTATAACCTCAAAACATGTAGTATTTGTCGTGGTCTGCTTTATATGCAACAGAAGAACTGTATTTCCTTTCGTTATTATTTTGTGTTTCTTTAGTCTGGAGTTTGAAGAGTTGCTTCTTTCTATCGGGCTTGTATTTGAATCAATGATGTAAACAACCAAAGCATCAAAACTCCTGTGTTTCATGGCCTATGTCGTACGGCCTTTTGAGTTTAAAACTGAAACAAGGAATTTATATTTTAAGTTTGGAAAATAAACGCCGATTTGTTCATAAAAATTTTGATTAATTGGCAATACCAATGGTATTATATTTGTTTTAAACGTGTAAGTTAGGAATTTAAAATCAAATAGCATTAACGATTGACAATTTTTTTTAAAAATTAAAATTTCAAAACATCTTACACATTTCCCAGCAACATTGTTGATTTATACGTAAATAACAATGGGTGAGATCACTGTATGTTTCGTGTTAGGACGCACTACTTGTTCCGGGTGGCGGAGGGAATAAAATACAAACCAATCATATTCATTCCATAATGATCATTGTTCGTGGACCGGGGGCTATGTGAGGAATGAGTAAAAACGATTGGAACTCGCTATGTGTTGTGCGAGCGCACCTCCGGTCCCCCGGCGGGGTACGACATTTTTTTATTTGTGCCGTTAAGAAAACGTTATGGAATTTAAACTTTAAAAAATAAGTTATATTTACAACAATGACTTTGTATTAAGATAATCTAATTATTTGTAATAAAATTAAATAATGATTGGAATAAAAATAAACAAATAAAACTTTTTATTTTTGCATTTTACTAAATTCTATTTATTAAAACAATTTATATAATTAATTAAAATAATTTCTTTAAATATTTCAAAAAATATACAATTAATTAAAAAAAACCAACAACACAAAATATTCAACAACCAACTTTTACTTTCTATTATTATATTTAATTATTAAAAGATATTTTAAATTCTCTTCTAATAAGTTAGTTCTCCTGCTAGTAAACATCGCATTGTATACTGAGAATATCCGGTCAGTCTCGGAGCTAGTTATGGGCGCATATTTAAAGATCTTTAAATCAACTCGTGGAAAATCAAAACTCCATTCTCCATTCGCCATTGTCATATTATCGTGGATTTTAATAATTGTATTCAAACCAACATTCTTTTCTAACACTTTATTGAACTTGTTCTTAATTGGTATTGTCTGTAAACTATCAGGGCATTCCTCTATAATTCTTTTTGCTTTATTAATAACCAGTACGGTATTGTGAAGTGTAGGATTGTTTGCCTATATTTGAATCAAAACTGTAGTTAAGCCTGCGAACCAGATACTGATAAAGTTCACTTCCAAGATTAAGTTGTTGTCTTCAATTATCTCTTTAACCCTTCGAATAGCTGCTGCTTCATTTGAATTTAATTTCCTTAAGAAGCTGCAAATCTCATCGATATATTCACCCAAGTATTTGACAAAATCAAGCCAACTTCCCCATCGTGCTGTTGAAGGATACTTTGGTAAAGGAATTTCTGGATTCATTTCCTTAAACAGTTGTTTTCTTTGTGGACTTTTTCTGATTATCTTCTTTATCAAATAAACGAACCCATCTACCAATGGAAACTGTTCTCGTATTTCGCTACACACGGTGTGGATATTATGGGCAAAACATCTTACATGTATCAGTTCTGTATACATTCCCTTGATTATTGTAAAAGCTTTCTTCATATAAGCTGCTGAATCTGTTACAAACAACCTAACTCTTTTGAACTGGTCTTCGTCATTGTTGTAAAGTATATTGAGGCTCCTATTAAAGAACTGCGATATAGTGTTGCTGTTTGTCTTGTCAAGGAATTGCATGTGCACAAGCATGGGCGGAACGGTTCTTTCTTCATCTAGAATTCCAACACATAGAACAGCTACTTTGTTCCCTCCTATATCTGTCGTTTCATCAACAGATGCCCAGATATAATGTCCTTGTATTCTCTTTCTTACGTTATCTAATGTTTTTTCGTATTGTGTTTTTAAGTAAGTCCTAGTTAATGTCGTCCTGCTTGGTGTAGGATAACCTGTGTATTTCTCCAAGAACCGGCTGAATTCGTTGTTTTCGTGTTTATTGAAGGATATGTCGACAGAACAAAACGCTGTTGTCATATCTTTGTAGAACATATGTTTAGGATCTTTGTATATATTCGTTGTAGCTAGTCTAGACTTCTGTTTCTTGGTGTAGCATGAAATAAAAGGGGTTAGCGTCTGTTGTTCTTTATTCAACCAATGTCCTAAGTTCTTTGAATGGGTGTAAGTATTAAGATGTTGTCTCACTAGTGATTTCCGATAGCAGCTGACAACTGTGACGCAACATCTGCAGTACAAGTTGTTATTCTCATTACTCAGTGACTGATTTGGGAATTCAATCACGTATCTTTCTATAGTAGATACCTTATTTTTCATCTGATTTTTAAATTTTCAAAATATTAAAGTCCATTGACTAAACATGGTGTGATTATATACACTTTTAATGGATTATCTCCATTAACTAGTATATATGTGCCGAGGCACGAATATTTGTTCAAATATTAAATAAAATTTTAATCTAAATATCCAGATATGCAACTGGATATGCAGGTATGCACACATATGCAAAACATGCATAGATAGATCATGCTCAAATTTATATATATAGTTTTATAGTTTATAATAAACAACATATCGGATTACTAAGACTAAAACTTTTAACATATTTCCACGTCTCTGGTTATATCCAATAATGTTTTTAATTTTTTGAAATGTTTATTTGTTTAGAAACATAATATCCCCACTTACATTCAAATCAGCATCGAACAATTCCACAAATGATTTTATTGGTGAATTGTATGATCGTTTGACTGTCAAAGATTTTTTAATACCTAGTTTCACCCTTACGTGTGAATTAAAACTGGAAGGCAGCGAAGCACTAGGTCTAGTTCCCTACTTCAAATGTCTTCTTTCTATTAGCAACAATAGATTGGGAGGTAACACACATAGTATTGTGTTTTACTGCAAAAGCAAAAGAGAAAGTTCTTGTGACTTTAAGCTTGTTCTGAAAAGAAATACAAATGCAACTTCTAATAGCTATTCACCAATGAATAAGTCCCCACATGTTCAAAACTGTAACACATTGGCGAACATTTTAAAACCTTTGCTGTTCATGAAGTTACAATCCATTATACGACAAGAACCAAGTATATCTTTCAATTAATTATGGTCTATCCTAATTTTCCATATTTCATAGGAAATAACTTTTTCTTAGAATAAGTTTATATGGGTCGAAAATGATTTATATCGGGTTTCAGCCGCTTTTAACCCTAACAATTTGTTTGTTTTTAAAATTTTTGAAATATAATCATCAATTGGCATTTTCAGTCTGTTTCTATAGCTGGAGGCCTAATTTATCGGAAAATTTAAGCACGGAAACTAAATTAAATCGAAAACCGAACCCAGCGCGTTGTTTACGAGATCGAGATCTACGCATTGAGGTCATATAAATGTAGATTTGTAATATATTAAAAAAAGTTATTTCCTACAAAATACGCTGTGTTCTATCCTATTAAATCAACTTTCTTCTTTAGATACTCTTCGAACGAACGCTTATCAGAAATACAGACGCTTAACCCAAATAACACCTAGATGTTCAGAGATATCCCTTGTAGACTTGGCTCAATATTCCGCATGTATATCAGAGTCGACAAGAAACTTCTTTTGTATGAAGACAACTTCCCGAAACGGCTCATATACATCGATTTTTTTCTAACACGGATCTTTTGAACCAGATTTCGCATTTGCGTAATTTCTGTGTTGATGGCACTTATAAGCGATCATGGGAAGACTTTGTAGTTATTCTTTTTGGTGGTCTAACCATAGATGGGCATTTCGCTTGCGAATGGCACCAATTAGCAAAAGCAAACGACTTTTTTTGCAAATGAAATCAGTTTTTTTTTGCGAAAATCTAAAAGATATAATTTTTTAGCAAAATGGATACGAAAAAAATTGCAAAAAAACCTTATTCACACAAAAAAACGCCAATAATTCAGATGCAAAAAACAAAGTACATGCTAAAAAACGTGTTTTTATTTTTTGGTACCGTCGCCAGATTCCTTGTTTTTTTGCAAAAAATTAGCAAAATTGCTCTTTTTAGCAATTCCCGCAGACGCGAAAAAACGCGTGTTCCAAAATCGTAATTCAGCGCCAACGCGAAAATGCGTTTTTCGCATTTCAAGTTTTTTCACAAATTGCGAAAAAAACTTTTTTGCGTCGTTCAACTTTAGTTTGATTTGCGAAAAAACTTTTTGACCTTACTTTTTTAAAGACTTTTGGCGCCAAAAAATACCCATCTATGGGTCTAACTTCTTCGGGTAGATTTCGGTTAATTTCTTTTTCTCTGACAAATTCCAAGACGACGGATAACTATAGGTTAATATTAGAAACACACAAGGCATATTGTTTAAATTCTCAGCTTATATTTGATCCTGTGGCTATAGTTAGTGATGAAGCAAAGAGTATTAAACGTGCTTTAAGAGAAAGCTTGCCAAATACTGAACATGTTTGTGTTGGGCGCATATAGCACACAACGTAAATAAAAGAATCCCAGACTCAGATATAAGGCTCAAACGGAATGTTTATTCTGATGTGAATTATTTACAGAAAGCATACACCCAGCTCCTCTTTAATAAAGCGAAACGCATGTTCTTGAGAAAATATAGTGAATTTCAACAGTTGGATGACTTTTAAACTATTTTTCTACAAATCATTTAGACAACAACTGTTTCTGGTGAACTGGATATGTTCTTGCATACCCAAAGACTAATAACGCCATTGAGGGATTTAATTCCGCTCTCAAGCGGAATTACTTTATGTACAACGGGAAGAATTTAACATCTGTTATTGATGTTATGGGAGGAGTACTTGCACAGAAAACTGAAGATTATTATAGTTCAGATCTCCTGGGTTCGAACTTTATTTCTTATGCAGCACATGAAGCTGGTTGCAACTCATTCTCCCCTAAAATGACTCATTCTCCCCTATTTTTGTACATAAAAAATGTTCACCAAAGTGTGTTTTTATGGCCTAACAACAATTTTTGAAAAAAAAATTTTTGGGGAAATTTTCAAGGGGACCCCCTTGGAAAATTTCAAAAAAGTCAACATCTAAAAACATTAATTTTTTCAAAAATTTTTTGATCGTTGTATTATCAAAAAATCTACAAATAAAAACTTTTTAAAATTTTCCAAAAAATTCTTAATCACATTATTATTAAAATTTAAAAATTGTGGTTCAAAACACCTGTTTTTGAGATATCAACATAACGAATATTTTTCCAAAATACTTTTGAATGAGTATTCTAGATCTATCGCTTATAAAGCAATAAAAAATTTTCAGCAAAAATTGCGGGTTTAATTCGAAAAATTTTGAAGTTTACTTTTTACATAAAAATCAAAAAAATTTCAAAAAAAAATCGAAATTTTTTTTCCTAGAATTTTTAATATTTATCATTAAAAATCGTTTTTCCTATAAATAACATTGGGTCGTATTATTATTACTAAAAAAATGGATTTTCCAAAAAATAATTTTTTTAAATTTTTTTTGATTTTTATGTAAAAAGTAAACTTCAAAATTTTTCGAATTAAACCCGCAATTTTTGCTGAAAATTTTTTATTGCTTTATAAGCGATAGATCTAGAATACTCATTCAAAAGTATTTTGGAAAAATATTCGTTATGTTGATATCTCAAAAACAGGTGTTTTGAACCACAATTTTTAAATTTTAATAATAATGTGATTAAGAATTTTTTGGAAAATTTTAAAAAGTTTTTATTTGTAGATTTTTTGATAATACAACGATCAAAAAAATTTTGAAAAAATTAATGTTTTTAGATGTTGACTTTTTTGAAATTTTCCAAGGGGGTCCCCTTGAAAATTTCCCCAAAAATTTTTTTTTCAAAAATTGTTGTTAGGCCATAAAAACACACTTTGGTGAACATTTTTTATGTACAAAAATAGGGGAGAATGAGTCATTTTAGGGGAGAAATTTATTTTAAGGGAGAATGAGTTTCAATCTAAAGAAATTAATTAATTAATTAGTATTTCATATCCTCGTCATATTCCTCTTCAATATGATACGATCTCAGCTGGCCCCTCAGCCAGTTGTAGATCACCAAGGATCCTTTTAAACCAGGGGTCGCAATAGATGTAGTGTCATGTCCCCACACATGAAAACTTTGGTTACGGCTTGAGCTTTCAAATAAATTAGAATTTAAAAGAAAAGAATATATAGAATTAATACTAACTTATGTTTCATTCTCTAAGACTTTCTCTATTATCTAAAATTCAAAATGATATGAGATATTTTATAATGTTAATAAAGTTGAGAACATAAAAAGTTGTAAAAAGCCATATTAAAAATAATTTTATTGTTATTTATTTAATTCCCTCTCTTTACAAATTTAATCACGTCGTCCAAATCTATAGCCATGTCAGATAACGCAACTATTAATTGATCGGTTGGCTCAACCTTGTTCCTTTCTTTATTTTTAATTTTAAGTAAAGTAGAAAAACTACATTCACTTAAATATGTTGTTGAGAAGGGAATTAAAAATCTCAAAACAAAACTCGAAATTATTGGATAAGATGCAAAACTTTTGCACCAATACTTTTCATAATGATGGCTTTCTTTAAAATTGTTCAACTCCAGATCACTTTTTAACTCTATTAAATTATCCCTAATTTCAATATTTTCAGTTCATCTTCGTTATATGTGTCGATCTAAAATTAAAGATTTTATGTTTTCCATAGTTCCGGGAAAATATGAATTCATGGCCTTAATTAAAAGTTTTAAATGTGTTATAATTGTTGTCTTATTGGTAATTGGAATTTCCAAACTAGTAAGCTGTTTGAAATCTGTAAAGTTATCTCTTTCGACATGTCTCAAATTTAACATAAGCTTTGATTTAAGTATATTTATTTCCTGCATAAGAATGACTAAATTTGAATTTTTCCCTTGGAGTTTCAAATTTCCTTTGTTAATTAGAGTAAAAATGTCAGCCAAATAGCCTAGATTAAGTTGAAATTGATTGTTTTTGAATTTGTTTAACAGTAACTTTATTTTTTCATTATCTTTGCAATCTTCATTAAATTCTAAAAACTTAATTATAGATTTACGCGTACTAGAAATTCTATTCAATACATTTCCCCGGCTTAACCACCTTACTTCTGTGTGGTAAAGCAAAGTCTTATGTTCTTCATCCATTTCTGTACAAATTTTTCTTGAAAACTCTGGCTTTCAACGGGCTTCTTTTTATAAAGTTCACTATGCTTACACATGTCTTTAATACATTATCCAATGTACTGTTTAAATTCTTTGAACTTAATGCTAAGCGGTGAATGATACAGTGATTGAAAAGAACACCAGGGGCTTTATCTTTAACGTATTTTCTAAGTCCTTTATTATTTCCCGTCATTGCGGGAGCTCCGTCAGTACAAAGTCCTATCAATTTATCCCAATGTAATCCTGCTTTTTGTAGAACATTTGACAAAGTTAAAAACAGATCGTTGCCTGTATTAAAGGACTCGTTAGTTGGACAAGCGAGAATGTGCTCATATATTCCCGTTTTCTCAGCCCATCTGATAAATACAGAAACTCTGGTGTCACTAGAAATGTCCGTTGCTTCATCAAGTTGGAGGGCATAAAACCCATTTAAAGAATTCTCTTGGATCCTTTTAACGAGAGAATATCTAATATAATCTGCTATATTATGAATACGCGCCTTAACTGTGTTTGGTGAAAGAGAAATTTGTTTATATGCTTCGTTTCTTGTTGTCCCATTCAATTCTTCGAATGCGAACTCTAAGCTCGGCTTAATTAGTGTTTCGCCCAAAGTATATGGAAGTTTTCTTCTTCCAATGGTCAAAGAGATGAAGTATGAAATTTTAAGAGCCTTGTAACTAATATCTGCTATTTTGGGCTTCTTTATAGCTACAAATAGGCTTTCTTTAAATAATGTGGCCTGTCTTTTGTAATAATCCTCTGTTTTCTCGGTGTGACCAGGGTGTTGGGCATCTAGATGGGTCTGTAAGCGACCTGGTTTCAAGGATCCATTCGAAAGAATTCCACCGCAGAATATACATTGAGGACGGTCAATATGACCATCCATGTTATTTATAAACCCCATGTTGATGTATGTTTCTTTGTAGTGGCGAGTTCTGTCCATGTGGTGTTATTTGATTTAAGATTTAAAAAATAAAACGGACTACAGGAAATTCCATAACCAAATATCAATTTAGCCATATTGTGTGACCTTTATATTTATATTAATTGAACAAACAGATCGTATATTATCGGGAAAATTAATTAACAAGCAAATTTAAAATCCATAGAAACTCACATATTTCCGTCTTTCTAGCCATATCTACATCTTCTAGGCCATACATCTTATAGACATGTGTCTATAACCGCCTAACAGCAATACATACGTTTTCAACGAACAGCAACATGGAGGAATCCAAGTCCATGTCCCCCCATACATAACAATACGTCCCCAAATTTCCGGCCATGTCCCCCCCTATGGGGACGTCGTCCCACGGATTGCGACCCCTGATCTAGAGCTATATCTTGCTCTTTGCGAGACAATCCTTCAATGAAGTATTTGAGGAATTCCCTCGAAGTAATTTTATCAGTTTTGTCAACACAATAATTAGCCTTTACTTCGAGCCCTCGTAAGAAATCTAAATAACTTTCTGCCGATGAGAAGTTATGTTTCTTTGTAGAGGCTAGCAAGTACTCATAGTGTTCAAAGTCTTCTTCGGGAAAGAACGATTTCGTAACAATCGTACATGCTTCTGGGGAAGTCAGAGTATTCGACAAAATCTTGTTTTTCAGCTCTGTGGAAATGGAAAGCCTTAGATTAGCCAATGTTTGGCTATCGGTCCATTGTCTGGAACGTGCGATATCATTGAATACTGACATCCAGCGCGTTATGTCTGTGTCACGCCTGTTCTTGAGGCTTAACCTTTGGAGCCTAACATCAGGACCATCAAAATCTCCTGAGCGGTTGCTGAAGGTGAGGTAATCATATTGGAATCCTTCATCAATATTTGAACCTTCTGGTGTCCTTCTATTTACGCAACGCTGAGAATTGGTACGTCCCGTGTAAGTGGAGTCGTAAGACTTTGAATTCAAAATGTCAGCCCCACTGGCTGATTTACCACTCCGAGAGTATGTGGAGTGGTTGTGGGTGTTCGTAGGTCTCATTGTAAAAAGTTAGATAGGTAGTTAATTTCTGTGAAATTATTAATTTCTATTATTTATTTATGTCAGTCACTAGGGATACGTGACAAACATGACTTTAAATAGAAGTGTTAGCACCAATTTAGAACCTCTAGAAATAAAATTTATAAGTTATAGTCTAGTGCAAAATCATGAAAATTTTGTCATTTATTCTCTTGAAGAAATAAAATTCAACATAGTTTTGAGATCAATGGTTTACATCTGTTTTATAATTGAGAAATAAATAAAATATTCATTTATGGTTTTCCAAAATTCTGGTCGTATTGTGATAAAATCCCAAACTACACGTAAGATTTACAAAACATGGAGAAAACGGGACTTTGTAAATTTTATCGAGGTTTGACTGTATTTACATTTTAAATGTTGACACTGATGTTTTATTTGGAATTTATAAAAAGATATATATTGTATTGAATATTATGGAGAGGAGGTACACATCTATTTAAACCTAATAATTAATTAAATTTCTTAGGCGCTTGCGCCTGGCCACTTCAGCCCGTCCCTCGGCTACCCCGAATTCCATCAACCCGCAAGGGTTAGGGTTTTATGCCTGCTTCTTTCCGAGAAGCTCTGCAGCAGCTTCCTTTGGAAGGCTTCGGGCAGCGCTGCTCTGGGTTCCTTTTCCTCAGGAATCTCGCCAGAGCACGACTTCCCAACCCCTTTGGGGGATCCTCCTGTGAACCAAGAGTAGATCCTGAGTGACCCTTTAGGGTTACATTCAGGTTCTTTGCAACGACATTCTCTATTGAGACGCCGTTGCTGAGCGAACCACCATGTGGGTGGCCAATTCTGGTGATCGCTCTAAACGTCTTCAGGTTGTCTATGGACCGTTAGTGAGGGTTCCAAGTTGGCCCACAACAAACTGTAGCGCTCTTACCTTATAACCTGTGTACTTACCTCTCAGGTGTTCCTCCAGTTGAAGGTATTTGTGCTCCTTTTCCCATTGTTTAACCCCAATGAGGTCTTCAGCGGCCACTGCCCCCTCAAGAACTGTTACCCTTGTCTTGAGAGTGTCGACACCAATGATGTCAGGCCGTGGGGAGGTACGTGGACCTTGTTAATTCTTGCTCCAAACTAGTTGGTCAAGCATGAGGTCAAAGCCGTTGGCCGAACGTGTGATCTTCCGTCCCATATTTGAGATTGAGATCTTGTCGCCGAGGCCACGG
>JASNJN010000448.1:0-16668 GCA_030180075.1 Mikrocytos mackini | reverse complement strand
AATACATTTGCTAAATAAATTTCAAAAAAAATTTCATGAAAAAATTTGAGTTATAATGGCCCGACATTTTTTGAAAACCATCTGATGCATCCCCTTCGAAAAATAAAAAAATTTTTTTTTTTCAAAAATTTTAATTAGACCATAAAAACGCTGTTTTCATCACCAAAAAAATTTGATTTTCAGAATTTTTTTATTAGGTARTTTATATTTGAAAATTTTATACCTTTATAGGAAATCAAGTTTTTACCGAATTTACAAAGCAGTGGAAATTTTGAAATTCAAGTTCAAAATTTTTTACTGATAATAATTTACAGAAATTTTTAAACTGACCCATTAAATTTTAAATTGTTGAACTGCATTTTTTTGATCATTTTTAAGACTTCCATTTCTAAAAAAACGGGGAAAATGGTAGGAATCGGGGGAAATGAAAAACTGCGGGGAAAAATTTTTTGAAACCGAAAATCCTTAAAATGTGATATTATCGTTATATATTTGTCTAAGAAGTTTCAAAATCGATTTCTAAAAAAAGCGGGGAAAATGATGGGAATCGGGGAAAATGAATAACTGCGGGGAAAATGCAAAAAAAGCGGGGAGAATGCAAGAAAAACGGGGAAAATGAATTTCAATCAAAAATTTATGGCATTTTAAAATAATAGATACGTTTAAATAAATGCTAAAGAGATGGAAAACATAAAAGGTATTCGTTATAAATTGTAACTATGTTCACATTGAAACACTCGACCAAAAAGTCCTCTTTGATAACAAATTTCCGTGTATAACAAACAAAAGTTTTGGGTTTTACAAAACTTTGTTATATCATGTGTTCACTAAATCATTTTTGTCCCGATATGGGTCATTATGACCCATAATACTGTTTTGTCAATGGAGATTTAGATCAATATTATTCCAAGGATTATGTTATTTCTTTTTACGTTATTATAATATAAAAATTTCCAAATATCTTTACAGAGTTTTCTGATCAAGCAAGCTGTTACTTACGAATTCGTTATTGTAAATAGACTTGGATCTCCAATAATTCTTCAGAACGGGGCAGCGCACCACCCATGTAAGGCTTTATACCAATAAACGCCCACAACTCAGGTGGGTTAACATTTATCCACATTCTTACATCCTCATTAAAACCATTGGGTTTGTTATACTAGGAAGCATATTCGTTGGTAGAAGAGATTATGGGGTCCATTACCTCAATTATAAGGCGTGTAGTATTTTTACTATAGTTCTACGAGTTCCGAGTTGTTAAATTACTCGGGTTTCGAGTTTGTGATTTTAGACCGAGTCGAGTATTTCGAGCGAGTTTTTTTGCAAATAAAATTGTAAAATAAAAAAATATGATAATAAATAAAACAATCATCAAAATGCGTATTCAAAAAATCCCAAAAAGATGAAATTTCGCTAAAATATCATTCGAAATAACAATTTTACGGGTTTAATTTTTTATAAAAATATTTTTTTGTAACCAGTTGTTATATTTTAGTATTAAATCTACAGGTTTGTACAGAATATTTTGCATACTTAGCTCGACCTCTAATTAGAGTTGCATTTTGTCTCAACTCGGAGCGAGTACTCGCCTCGAGCCGAGTCGAGGGGAAACTATAATATTGACAAATTATCATCGAATTTTAAAAGCATTTTTAATCAATTTTATGAATCAATAATGACTTTATTCGAGGTTCTGTATACATTTAAGCACTTTTTGTAATCCATTTCAACCCCGAACGGTGAAAACGGGAATTTTGACTACAACATTTAACTTTTCAAAAAAAATTCACCGTAATTTACTAGGGCTTTCTAAAAACCTGTCGAATTGCTTGCAAATGTGGTCAAACGTGTTAGTTTCCTTCTAAAACGTTAATTAATATTCAAATCAGCAAAAATAAATGCTTCTAAATTTTGATGATAGTTTGCGTTTGTCCATTTTCGAATTATAAGAGTCTCTTGATTTATTTTCAGTGGTGTTCGACTCAATGCGGGGTCGAAAACGACGATACAGAGCCTCAGCGGAGGCATGCAAGACTTTCAATGCAATCTATTTCTCTGATTAGACAACAATAAATAAATTTCCCTCAATAAGCGGCTTAATGTTTTCTGAGCGTATAGTCCAATACCTAATTCCGATAAAACCTAACCTATAGATTCTGAACTGAGACAATAATTGGAGTCATGGATCACTGATCTTTACATGATGTAGTTTATAATATTTCATCCATCGTAAAGTTTTCAAAAGTTATAAAACTTATAATTAAACAATGAAAGAATAACTAAAATGAAATTTAGCATATATTTCAGACATGCCCGGGTTAGTTAGCAATTAATCTTCCTAACATGATTAACCGAAACAATCCGGATATCGAATATTTGACATTATACTGTTACAGGTTTATGTGATATCAATATTTCCTTTATAAAACGGGGCTCAGATTTCATTGTCCCCAAATTGTGACATTTCCCCAAATCGTCCCAATTTTCCCAAATTATTTCATTTTCCCACAAATTTCAAATTATAAAAATTCAGATTTTGGAAATTCTTTCATTTTAAATCGGCCATTTATCGAGGTTGTGTCGGTTAAATTAACGTCTGAGCGTTCGGTTTATTGTATTTTGCTCCGGGGAATATATATATCAAAAATTATCATTGCTGCTTTTTTGTAATTTTGGGTCGGTCATCAATAACTTGATGAAAATGAATCCGTTTGGGAAAATTAGATATTTGGGCGAAATGTGATCTAAGCCATAAAACGGTCAACCGGAATATTTCGAATATCGAATAGTTCAATTAAAACGGTTATCATTTCGATACCATTTGGATTATGGTTTTCATTCCCGAGGACGGGTTTCCCGAATTGCTGTTAAGTTTTAATAATAGAAGGAACATTTCAGATTATTAGTTTTTATTTGATTATAATAGGAACATTTTGAAATTCAGAAAAATCGAAATTGTGTTTACAGATAAGTATTTAAACGAAAGAAAAGTCAATCAAAAGTACTTCATTGGGGCTTTATAGGTTACATGTAATTAAAACATTACAAAGATTGATTAGTTAAAAACGTGTTAATGATAAGGATGGGAGGGATGGAGAGTTAATTGGTTTAAAGGGAATTTCGGAGTGTTTTGGAGAAAGATGAAGTTGATAATGTAGTCTCTAAACTTCGTTGTAGGACAAGGAATTATTATAACGAGTATTTTGAATACATAAAAGAGAATTTAGAGATCGATATACGCCCAAGAAGATTACGCTTTGGCGGATAACAAGCTATTAAATAGATAGCTATTTTACTAAGACAATAATTTTAGAGATTATCACCAATCTTCAGAGAAATGCATTTATGATTTAACATTGTGGGTCGAGATCCATAATTCGAGAATAAGTAACAAATTAGATAATGATATATGAAAAAGGATTTGAACAGCGATGCCTTACAATCACCAACATTGAAAAATGAAATGATAAACTGCGGATATGAAGACTTTGAATCGTTGTATAAGGCTTCCTAGCGTATAACTAGAACATGGTTGGGAAATGATAAATATGGCTCTCAAAAAATAATTATTCAAAATTGCACATTAGGATTATTATGCTGTTTCCAAGCTCTGGAACGATTTTTAATGCCTCTGGGGCTCTAGTAGATATACTAAGCAAAAATTAATAAAGTAATATTTGAACATTTAAAGGAAAATTTAAGTTCAAAATCTATTAAAATCTGAACGAACATTATCAGAACAAAAACAAAAATTATATTCAAACCCCTGTTACGAATAGTTATTTAATATTGTTATCAATATAAAATCGCTTTTCAATTCAATGCTGCTGGGCCTTCGATATCAAGCCAATCCGAGTATATTCAAATACCTCTACCACGAAAAAAAATCTTACAACCCTTTTGTCGGCCATGCAGAATGTGTTTACTTCTTGTATTTTTATTAAAAAATTCTTGGCGAAACTACTCCCCATTACATACTTTCCCCACAATTTTAACTGGTCAGAAAAGTACGAGTAAATTATTCGAATAGGGCTCGAACTTAGGCACCCAGCGTGGAAAGAAATTACGCTGATCAATGCAACTTTGATCTATATTTGAAAAAACAACAACCTTTAATCAGAATAATTCCAATCCTTGCCCGTTTTGCTCAAACGCGATATCAACACTTTTCACAAACTAATTACGATGTCTTATAAAATAACATTTCACAATCAATTTCGAAATGTTTAATAGCTTGCAAAGAATTTTACACATTTAGCGCTCCATATAACAGTATAATATCCCACATATATTTATTTATGTTGGGCGGGTTTAGATATTGATCCAGTAGAGTCTAATTACTAGGGTCGGAAAATATGCGATTTCTTACAAATCACATATTTTTGCTTAATTTCTGGTAAATTTCCACCCATAATTACTCCAGTTTGAAGGAATTCATATATTTTATTTTATTGAAAATTCAAAATTATAATTAGATTTTGGCAAATCATATATAACCATATATTTGCCATTTTTTGTCGTATATTTTCCGACCCCTACTAATAACAATTTCTAGCTATTATTAAACGAAACGTTTATTTAGGCTTAAATAATAAGAATCGGCTACTTATTATACATAGTACAATAAACAAGAATTGTGACGTTATTAAGATACATTATACCCCAGAGAATGTGAGAAAGCTAAAATATATAATTTAAATCGGACGATTCTGTAAAATTGCAGGATATGGGCGAAAATATAAAACACAAAATAATGAGATAAATTCTTATTAAAATAAAATATTGTTATTTTTGACATTTTATTAAGAAATTTTTTACAAAAATCGAGTTAAATAGATTATGAAGACAGAAAGATGACAAATAACAGTGTATTTTAAATTAAAGACGCATATAACCTTGGGGAAAATCTTATAAAACTTCGTTCCTGTTCGATAATTTATAATATCGAGAACAATAAATAAGAAAGTTCTGATTTGTGTGGATTTACCTCTGACGAATTAAACTTCATCAAAACCCCGGATGAAGCTACTCTTGCAGAGTTATTCACCTATTTGGATATTCTTAATAAACCTTCATCCTGTTACGATCGTAGCAACAGGTTGGTAAGCTCGTTTGAAGATTGGCCACCTTATGTGAGATGTTAAAAAGGAAATGTCGAAGAAGGAACATATTTAAACATAAGATTTCACTTTAAAAAGTTTAAAAATTTTTCATGTATGCGTACACAGAGGTTCAAATTAGAAGCATATAATTGAATCCTCCAACAGTATAAAAATACTAGTAGTTTATTGAAAAGTTTTTTTTAAGTATCTCGACTGTTATTTGGCGCCTTTTGATTATGATAGGGTAGACCTTCGAACTGACGAAACCGCAATCACGATAAGATGTGACGGAGATGGTCGAACCAGTCGATCAAACACAGTTCGTTTTGTTGGCGCTATCGTTATAAAAATCGGAAATTTGTTTAGAAAATTTTACCGTTTATTGGCCATCGTGACGGGCTACCATTCATAACAAATTGAATAACACGAGGGACAAATAATATAACCCACTGCCTAAACCTTATGATATACCAAACAGAATAGGGTTCGAGCATGACAGAATAAACCACTTCCAAGATTTGATGGGATCAAATTAGACTAACACGGACAGAATTGAGGAAATTTGGGTTTGTCATGCGCTCGATCCGAGATTATAAATTTCGTATTATAAACTTAACTCATTTGGATTATTTTATCGGGAATGGTGCGTTCATTTTGCAGTCAAGTATTTACAAGAATGGATTGTTTTACAACAATGATTCTTCTACTGAGGTGGTGTGATTTAAAGGGGGTACTTAAATACTGATGATTATGAAGACCGGAGTAAATATAATGAGTCACACTGATCGCAATAAAAGTCGGACATACAAAATTTTAGAATTTGACAGGAGTGGAGGGGGCTTTTGTGAATATGAATCAGCTGTTGATAGATAGTAACTAAACAAACTGTTATGTGAATGTATTCCCTTCTAGATTCTTATAGTTGCCATGTGACCCAAATAGCAAAATTTCAAATTTTAAATTCCACAGAAAACCTGACACCAATGTTATATCAACATACAACAAACGGCAATCAAACATCTGATCCCGAAGTTGAACGATAAATGTAAGGGATCGTATAATCATTAATTAATATAAAACAACCCCTTCTTTGCGAAAACTGTCTGCTTCCACGAAAATTCTTAAAAGTACAGTTGCAGACATCATTGATAGATATAAAATTATCCAAATTACAATGGGGAGAAAGACGTGATATGAAGCCTGTGGTTAATGATAAAACAGTCCGTCGAGTATTTAAAGAGGTGAATAACAAACCAATCGGAACAATTAAAGAATATAATTCTCTTTTGGCCTGAAATCAGTGAAAGTACCCTTTGAAATCTCCTAAAAATAACGACTACAAAAACAAATATAGAAAAAAGTCATACGTTTAACTCCGGCCCAAAAACAGGCTCGTGTCGAGTTTGCAACAAATAACATTAATCTTGAATGGAACTCTGTAGTTTTAGCGATGAAAAACGGTTTTCTCTTGGCAGACCTAACAAATACCACGAATGCTGGGTTAATAACAACTATAACATACCCATATTTAACAATAGAAAGAATAAAGGGGGCTCTTTAATGATCCATGAGACAACGAACTCTGAAGGTTTAGTAGCTGTATGCGAAATGGTTGGGAATTACACAGCAGACGACTATATTGACCGATTAGAGACAAGTGTTTTCCTGTTGATATCAATGGGATTTTTTGACATGACAACATGATAATGCTAGCATCCATAAAGCCTAAAAACGACAATTTATTTAAGAAAAAGGGAATTCATGTTAAGGAATGGCCTTCAAAAAGCCCAGATATGATCCCGTAGAAAATATATTATCCAAAATAATCAAGTTAGTTTATGCGAATGGTCGGCAATATGGAAGCGTTGATCAGTTGTGGGTTGCAATTGATAAAATCGTGAAAAAATAGAAAACATTTTTTTTGAGAAATTATATGAAAGCATGTATAGGAGACTATGTGCACTGCTTCTTGATAGAGGGAATGTGACTAAATATTGATTATAAATAGAAACAACAAATGTGTGCTAACTTAGACAAGTTATTTCAGTTATTTTTGTGGTGTTCGATTTTTTTGTGTTGTTTCAAATCTCAAAATTCAATTTATCAATATACGACATTTTACACCATAATTTTTTCAAAAGTATATTTGTTTTTTTAATTGTATATAAATAAAATTATATATTTCAAATTATTATTCGTATTTTATAAGAATATTTTTCGATGATATTTAAAGTGTTTGACTTTCGTTGCATGTAGTGTATTATTTATATGAGTTAACTGTTTCCCACTGCGGAAAGATCAGGGCGGATTGTTGGGTCGGAGAAACCTCCGAATAATGGCTGCCATAGTAAACTACTGTGCAGGGGCCAATTTCCAATGTTCCCATGTAGGCAACAATCAGCTGAAGGGAACAAGGAATAAAGGGTCCGAAACCACCAAATATGAGTGGCATGCCAAAACCGTCCTGTCTCGGGTAACACAGCTAATGCTATATACAGAGCAGGGTACACGGTACTGTCGTGGTCGTAAACCTGAGTTAGGTATCCATATGGGTAGATAGTGTTTGACCACGACGGAATAAGCGCAACAAACGCCCTCTTCCTAAAATTGTTATGTTTTATAAAAAATAAATCAAATTAACAGCCCGATTTATTGTATAAGTCGGTACATATAACAATGTTATGTTTACATTGGTGTATGTGCCGCCCCAGTTAACAAACTCATTGATAAAGGTAAAATATGCCTTCCATTTTCAAAAATGTTTTGTAAGACCAATAAAATTTATTTGGCAAACGTAAAATGTTTTTGAAAGTGTATATGAGTAATACGAAAAGGCTGAGCAAATGGCAGTGCCCGTAGTTTTGATAAACAGAAAAATCTGTTTTCAAAATTTTAAATTTCTAAAAACTAATCGGTGATTATCTTCATTCGGCGTATAGGTTTGCAGATATTTCTTTCCCATGTGTATCCCAAGAACATAAGACGAAAAGCACTTGACTAAGGTTCTGATAGGGATCTTCAAAGACACAGAAAAGAAACAACCTCAGTAAAAGTCACTTATGCCATTTAGGACCAACACACCTCATCATAGCACAATACAGCAACTAGAAGAACACACAAAGAAGACACGGTTGTTGGATAGATGCCTTTTGCTCTTTCGCACCCTGATAATTGACTTCATGATAACAAAATCGATCTGCCAACATAAATGGTAAATGAAGTCAACGCCTGGAGTTGGGAAAATCCAACAGTGATGGCAAGGAGCAAAATGAACGTGAATGAGTGAAATGGGAACAAAAATAAAGAGTGAATAATATAATTAATTTATAAAAATAGCAATAAAATGTATTGCGAAATTCTTTGAATGCAAAGATATCTTTGTGTTTCAAAATAGCTTGTGTTGTTTATATAAGTAACATTTCCAGTACGCATGAAATCAATGTGGAAGTATTTGTGAAAAGTATAAGCAAACACAAGATTTTTAATTTTATTTTATAAATAATAGATATAATTTTAAAAATCGAGCTAATATAAATTTCTTTGAACGAAAACTCGATCAAATTGGATGAAAATTGCTGTTTAATAAACTAACCATAAACCAATTAAGCTTTTTAATATGTGTTTAAACATAAAACAAGGGTTTACCATATTAATACAGCTTCAATGACAATGGTAATTTATTTAAGTCCTTGTTTAGACAAAAAGTCAATTATTATACTTGGAAAAGTTAAGGGCTATTGAGCAATTTTCAAAATTATTGAAAGTTCACTCTAAACTGGGAATTGGGTCAGGAGGACAGTGTATGAAGATAAAGGAAGCTATTTTATTAATTAATTATTTCTTTATCTTCTTTATTAAAAAAAACTGTTTCCCACCTGCTCTATTATTTAACTTTAAACTTTTAAAATATAATTCAAAAATAAATGCTATAAAATTTAAGTAATATTTTCAAACATGTTTTTTCCATAATTTCCCAAGGACCTCCTCTTTTAAAAATTTTTCGTGGTAGAGGTATCTAAACTAACCTAACCAACCCTGGTAGTATTTCTAACAAAAATTAAGATCACCAGATTCAATACAAAAGTAACACGAAATAAGTAACTCGCTGTGTATAGACAACGTCTCATATTCATCTCCACGGTATCAGACCTTATTTTTGTTAAAAATTGGTCTAATACATTATTATGGACATTTTAAATATATACAACATTTATACAGTGCAGCGAATACCCATAGAACGCTCGCATTCTTTGGTTTCAAAGTTAACTTTTTAAAATGTTAAAATTCTACACTTTCATCTTCTTCATTCTTCAAGGAGCTTTAACTATCAAAAACAACCTCCCACCTCTATGCTTCATCGACTGTGAGCATGGGTTGGTTTATTACGGTTCATCATTCAAATGTAATAAAACTTGTGCTGTTGCCGATAAGCCTTTAGTTTACAACTTCTCCTCACACTACGACGAAAATTCTATCGTTACAAAGGACGACAAGAAGGAGTTCACAGTCACGTTGCCTTGGTCCTTCATGAAAAACAAACTCAACAGTTCCGTGAACCACTCAGTGGCGAGCGTCAACGAGTTATCTATCGGTGCCTACTCAGACAGCACCGAGTTAAGCACCAGCACAAATCGTTACGGCGACTTAACAGCCGAGTCCGACGGTACGATTATAATGAACTCCTTCACTGTAATAGCAGTCAACGACATAATGCGACGTTATCTCACCAAAACACTCCCTTCGAGCGGATCAATGTCGTTAGGTTCTTTAGCTTCCTCTTCAAACCTCAAAGTCTTCAAATTTAAACTTCACAGCGAATTTGATAATTTCACAGACGACCTAAAGACCAACTACTTCTTCAAACTCATCAGCTTAGAAGGAAGATACAGAATATATTACAGCTTGTTGATAAACTCCGAGCATAGCGTTGAGTACGACTTTACAATCGAAACTGATGTTAACTGTGGGATAAGCGCTACTGGAGCAGGCGCGGTTTCTGCAGACGTGGACGCGGGAAGCTTTGAAAAGTACACGACTACTACAAGGCTTCCAAGCAACTTTAAAATAAACGATAGAACATTTTCGAAAAGACAGCTTTGTAGAAGTACGCCAGGTTGTAAAAATTGGGTGAGCATGCAGGCAGGAAGTACGTTCTGTGTGATAATGAGGAACACAAGATACTTTAGAGACTCAGAAGCGTACTTGGTTATGCAGTTTGTGCCTGAATTTGATATTGAAACAAAAGATGTGAAAGAAATATATAATGAAGTTTCAAGCTGGTTTCCCTGGAGGATATTCTTTATTGTGGTAGGAGTACTAATATTGCTAATTGTGCTGATTTCAGTTGCAATGAAGTAAAATAAATAAGTAATATAGAAATAATATGTGTAAAGTTTGAAGAAAATAATTAATTTGTTTTAAATTTAAATTAAAAAATTAAATTTTATTTTTATAATAAAATAAATTTAAAATTAAAAAATTTTATTAAACAGAGATAGATTAATGTTTTTGTTAAATCCATACATTACAGTGTTTCAAATGATAATGATTTCGCTATTTGACATTGTAATGGTTGATTCACCAGGAAATAAAAACAAATACAAAATAAAAACAAATTTGAACTTTACAGGTTCTAAAAACAACTCACCTTTGAAGAAAGAAAACTATAGTTTTGAATCAGAAGATTTTAAAAATATTTACGCTTCACTGTGCGACAGAATTGATTCTTCAAATACCAAAATTTTAAATTTCGAAATTCTTAAACATCTTCTACATCTTTCAACAGACCACCACAATCATTTCCTTTCCATACTGGGAGTAGACAATCTGCTAGAAATCGACTTATTCATTTATATGGACTTCCCACCTAGTTCAATAATTTTCGATTTATTTTCACTGCTTACAAACGAACACATTCTAATTACGTCCTATTTAGAATCTTTAAGATCAGACCCTGTATTCAAAGTAGAAAGTTCTCTCGTATATTTGGGCCTATCAAAGATAATCCTTTACAACTACGTTTCCAGGCTAAAAGCAATATTCGATATTTACAAAGACAATTTAAACACATTCATTTCCAACATAAACAAACCTACGATCAAAAGTTTATTTACAGGCGCTTACTTGAACCTTCTAAAACGTACAGCGAACGAATTTCCATTACCAAAAGAAACATCGCTTACAACAAAAAATCAAATGAAAGATTATGTGAATGATGTTGAAGGTCTAAAGAAATTAGAAACACTATTTCACTTATTGATTTATCCTGTCTATTTTATGTGGTTTGAATTTGAAGACGGTTTGGAAGTAGTGGGATTGAAAAGAGAAACGATTAAAAGTTTGGTAGAAAAGTTTGAAAAGAATAAAGTTGAAAATGATTTGGGGAAAATTAATAAAATCATTGAAATTAGATGTAAAAATGTTTTGAATGTATTTGACAATGAAACAGAAATAAATGAGAAAAAATTGTTTGAAGAAAATAATAATTGTTTGAATGTTTTGAAAGAATTGATTGGGCTCTTTTTGAAGGATAAATAAATGAATAATATGATTATCAGGTAAATTTATTCATATTCAAAATATTTAAATTAATATTTGATAATAACGGCACATAAAATTTCAAGAGATTGGTTACTAATTTATTTTAAGATTGCATACGCTATCTAGAACTAATATCGTTGTAAATGATGTTCTCAATTTCTATAATTATTTAAAATCTGGAAATATAAAACTTCCAATTTTCACCTGAAATGCTCCTAAAGAGCTATCCAGCCCTTATAACGGACCATTTCATGTGGTTATACCACTACATCCCCTTTCTAAAGGTTTTCGTCCTCGAAAAACCCTTCGTAGCGGCCAGCATCTTCCATCTTCAGTCGTCACCGAGGTGCATGAAACAGCTATCACCCATGTTGGCCCATCATATTTCCCATAAATGTTCTTAATCCAGATTCGGTCTCCTGGCTTGATTGTGTTCTCTTTGACTGCGTGTCTGGAGTCAAAATTGTCTTTCATTTGTTTTTGTTTTTTAATGACCATCTCTCTATCGATGGGTCCTTCCCTTTCTTCCCCCTCCGGCCGATAACGATTTAACTCCGTTCTCATCTTTCGGCCGAACATAGCTTCAAAAGGAGACATTCCCGTTGTTGTGTGGGGTGTGCATCTATACATATACACATATTCCTCTAAGGCTTCTCTTATGTCTCGTTTTTCGCTTATCGCTTCTTCGATTTTATCGCCCATATTTCGGTTAAACCGCTCAACAAGGCCATTCTGCTGTGGCGAATACAATGGCACTGGTTTATGATCTATACCTAACCTTTTGAACCATGCTTTAATATCTTTTGCGATAAACTGTTTTCCATTATCCGAAACTATCTCCCTTGGAACACCGAATCGGACGAACAGCCTTCTCAGGACTTTCCTGACTCCTTCGCTTGTTATGCGCTGCATCCCAACTACTTCCGGACAGCGGCTATAGTAGTCTACAATCACCAAGAAGTACTTATCTCTTCCTTTAGCTATTGGGCCTTTCAAATCGATCCCGATTTTATCCCACGCCCTCTTTGGCAGTCTTGTGGGTTGCAATGGTGCGTCGTATGTCTTCTTTGGACGATCAGATGCCTCACACGTGGGGCATCCGGAGATATATTTTCTTACTTCTGCGGCCCATCCTGGCCACCAAAACAATTCGCGAATGCGCTCTATTGTTTTCGTTATTCCTTGGTGTCCGCGATGGGCATCCTGAATGATGTCTCCCCTCTTACTAGGGTCTGGGATGAACTTATTCATGTCCCTAAAAATGTGCTCTCCTTTTACGGTTAGGGCATCATTCACTTTTGCATATTCTTTGAATTCATGCATCTCTTCGTTGTTGAATTTCCCTCTCTTTATAATTTCCCTCAGCCGCTTCATCGTACTGCTATATTGTTCTGTAAATAAGCCCGTTCTTTCTCGGACTTCGTTGATTACATATTCTTCCATGAAGGGAATTTCATTATGATTTGTTTCATCGGCAGATGTGCTTAACCAGTCTGCCATGCAATTCTCGTTCCCATTTATATGTTCCACGCCGTAGTTAAAGCACGCTACTTTTTCGCGCCACCTTTCCACTCGGGCCACCATTCTTCTTGGTCCTTGAGTGCTCAATAGGGAAACTAACGCTTTGTGATCCGTTACCAATGTGAATTTTCTACCCAATAAGTACTTTCGGAATTTCTGCATAGCCGCTACGCAGGCTAACGCCTCCTTTTCGGATACCGAATAATTCTTCTCGTACTTACGGAAAGTAGAAGACCAGTATTGGATGGGCTTCATTTCTCCCGTAGGTTGTTCTTGCTCCAGCACCGCTCCCATGCCAGTTTCTGAGGCGTCGGTTACTAACCGAACCTTTCTTTTAGAATCGGTATCGAAGGTCGCAAGAACTTTCCTAATCGCGATTTCCTTTTTTAATTCTTCTAAGGCTCGGTCCTCAGCTTTTTCCCATTTCCACTTAGTATTTTTCGTAGTAGGCCATATATGGACGCCGCCTTTTGCGCTAGGCCCTTTATGAATTTCGCATAGTAGTTAATCACGCCTAATACCTGCCTCATCTGTTTTAAAGTCTTAGGTGTTTTGAGGAGTGTGGATTTTTTTGGGCTGGAAAATTTGGGCTCTAAATTTCCAGCCCTAGCCGATTTTGGGCCTGAATTTTCCAGCCCAAATTTAAAGCCCAAACTATTTTTATTTTTAAAAAAAATTGTAAAATTTATATTCAAACTTGAAATTATATTGTTTAAATTTTTATTTTTAATATTTACAATGATTTTTGTATATAAATAGGAATTTCACATACAATAATAACTTACTATATGCTATTTTCAACATCATAACAATTGAATCTTTCATAATTCTTATGAAATTATAATTTTGGCTGTTAAATTCAACTTAAATTCGTGTTATCAAATACAATAATACCCCAATACAAATAGCATAAGTTGATTATCATAAAACTCGAAACAATAAATTATAGATAGCCAAATAAGCCCATCTATTAAATAAAATAAATTATAAATAAATATTTAAATGTGTAGTATGCCCCACATATCAGTAATTGTGATGTTTATAGGGTGGTATTAGGTCATATCATACATTCAGAAGTAGAGTTCCCAATGTTCTCGAGCCTAAAATTTATCGAGAATCGAGAAACGGATTTTGGGCCATATCTCCCGGGAAATGAGAAAAAATTCTCGAAAATTTCCGAGAATTTTAGATGTAAAAAGTCCTGTTCCCGGGATTCGAGAAATCGATTCCCGGGGATTGGGAACACTATTCAGAAGGAAATACAAATTTTTTATTTAGGCTTTCTGGTTTATAATCTCCATATAGTCCTTATATCGATATTAAAACTGCATTTCCAGCCATGTGTATAATCACCACTACCAAACATCTGTTTCATATAAAATCTAGAATAAAGCATGGCGTATTAACAATGGATAAATCTTATTTGTTGCTACTTAATGTGAATTTTTTTAAACTTAAATTTGGTAATAATTTAAAAAATGCGAGATCAGAACATTTTAAATTCTATTTCGAAAATGTAATAAAATAAAACAAAAAAAACAACAATTTCAAAAAAATAATGATTTAAAAATTTGGGCTGTAAATTTTATGCTCGAATTTTCCAGCCCAAATTTAGCTGCAGCCCACAGCCCAAGCCCATGATCCAGCCCAAAATTTAGAGCCCAAATTTTCCAGCCCAAATAAAATCCACTCTCGTTTTGAGTTCTAGGATTTTACGTGTCTTTTCCACGGTGGGCCTTATTCCCATCTCGGATACCTCATATCCGAGCCAACATATTTTCTTTGCATAGTTCAAAGACTTCTCTTCATTTATCTGTATTCCACACGCAGCTAATTGGTCCCGCACTCCTCGTACCCTGCTGGCTAATTCCTGTTCGTTTCCTCCTGCTATAAGAATATCATCTAAATAGCATAAAACGCCTTGTCTTTCTCCCAGCACCTTTGTTATTATTCGCTGAAACGTGCTTGGTGCGGACTTTATTCCGAATGGCATTCGGGTGTACATGTACACGCCGCCTTGAGCCACTATTGTCGTTAACAATGAGGATTGGTAGTCTAATGGAATTTGATGATAGGCGTTTTTAAGATCTATCTTTGCAAAGACCATGTTCTTACTACCTAGTGATGCAAATAAGTCATCGATGTTAGGTAGAGGATATTTATCGCCGAGAATTGCCTGTTTCAATTTTCTAAAATCTCCACATATCCTAACACCGCCTTCGTGCTTCTTTACCACGACTATGGGGCTGCACCATTCGGATCTTTGGGTAGGCACTAGAACACCCTCTTTACATAATCGATCAAGTTCGCCTTGAACTTCACCGCGCAATGCAAAGGGTACTGGGCGTTCCCTACCTACCAAAGGCTCTACATCCTGTTTTAATTCAATTTTAAATTTTATCCAAGAAACGTAAGCACTAACATTAGACTCGACATACTTAGTTACGGGGACCAACCATTTTAATATCCCCAGCTTTAAGCAGTCTCTGTTAGCCAATACGTTCCTTCATCTCTCTACTACTATGAATCTAATCCTTTCTCTCATATTTCCAAATTCCACTTCTTTTGAAACTTCCCCCATATTGGAATAGATCCTCCGCCGAATGACTTTAGTATTGTTGTCGACTGCTGTAGTTCTTCATTCTTTCTAATTCTCTTCCAAGTCTCGGAGCTCATACAGGATATATCCGCGCCTGTATCTGCTAAACAATTAACTCTTAGTCCTCCTATTAAGATCTCCCTAAACTCTCTTCTATTATCTCCCATCGAGATCGATTCCACATAATAGGGATCTTCACTCTCGCTATCAGAGTAATATCTTTTTCTCCGTCTAGGTGATCTCCTTTCATACTCTTCTTCCCTACGCCTTGGCCTTCTTCGTTCTTCTTCGTATACTTCTGTATTGTATCTGGGAGGCCTATATCCCCTCCTTTCTTGATTTGTTCTGCCACTGCTTCTAGTATAGCTTGGTGTAGGATAAGCACTTACTCTATAAGTACTTCTTTTCGGTGTTGTTCTACGGGATTCTTTCTTGCAAAAGCGCGCGAAGTGGCCTATGTTCCCACAGTTACCGCATAACTTTGTTTCAGCTTGGCATTCCCCCGCATCTTTAATATGCGTATTGCCACAATTACCACAGGCTTGCGCCTTTGGTTTGGCTAGGTATTCCTCCTTGGTTACTAATGCCTTTTCTCTGGCATCTTCTACCAATTCATCAACCATTGCGCTTTCCAATTAGAGTTTCCAATTATCGACTTTGGAAAATGAAACCGGTATCGTCTCTTACAATTTAATACCGGTATTATCGGTTTTTAATTATTCTWTGATTTGYMTGGATATTTTGTTTAAAATCTCCAAAAATRTCGARGAAAWATAAATTCWCCAYTTCAGTATACTCATAGATGGTACTATAAAACTAAAGACTACGAACATCTTTATTTATTAACATCATATTTAAAATATACGTGGCGTTTTATTCGGATTTAAATATAAACAGTATTAAGAA
>JASNJN010000442.1:0-30366 GCA_030180075.1 Mikrocytos mackini | reverse complement strand
GATATGTAAACTTTTTAAATGATTTTATACCAATCTATAATTGTTAAATTTGTACTCATACTTGCATAAAGTTTAAGATATTATTTAATACTTCACTTACAAATAGAATTTAACGTTTTGTCGTTTCTGTGATGAATTATTTCCATTTATATTTCTTAGTTTTTCTGCTTTGGTTATTATAATTTTACAATATTATTAATTTCTTAAGAAAACGTAGATTTTCAATGATTTAAAATTTAGTTTAGTATTTTGATCATATTATATTAAAGAATTTTATTTTAACAAGTATAACATGCATATTTTAATACTGTTTATATTTAAATCCAAAGAAAACACCATGTATATTTTAAATATGATGTTAATAAATAGAAATGTTCGTAGTATTTAGTTTTATAGTAGCATCTATGAGTATACTGAAATGGAGAATTTATATTTCCTCGATATTTTTGGAGATTTTAAACAAAATATCCAGGCAAATCAAAGAATAATTAAAAAACCGATAATACCGGTATTAGATTGTAAGAGACGATACCGGTTTCATTTTTCAAAGTCGATAATTGGAAACTCTAGTAGAAATAGTTCTCAAGTAGCACACTCTCGTCTTCAATCGACCCTTTTGGTCCTTGCAACGTCTTTAGTAGCTTCCTTCCTTCCAATCCCAGGAACATTTGGAAAATCGCTTGTTTCTGTTTATTATCCTTAGCCACAATTCCAGTCGCTACTAGGTATGTTTTAAACTCGTCCAACCACTCACGGAAATCACGTGGATCCGCCCCTGCGGTCGTCCACAGCGGTGTAGGGCCCGGCATCGTGAGCACTTCCCTTGTATCGGCTTCTGAAGCCACAGGTTCGCCATAGAACGGCTCTTCCTGATCTCCCTCTTCCTCCATGGTATGTTGTCCGGTATCCTCTTGTTTCTCTTCTTTTTTCGCGGTCTTAAGTTCCTCAACCATCTGCGCCAGCTTCAAATAATTCACTTGCACTAGTTTCCCTACCAGTGTAGCTTTCCTATCCGTTACACTATGGTTCACCTTCTTCTGCAGTAGTTAATTTAGTAGCGCGTCCTTCTTTTCCTTGTTAGCCCGTACTGCCTCCTCTAATAGCCAGTCTATTGCTATTTCATGCAGTTTTACCTCCTCGGACACATTCGCGCCTCTACTTGTCAAAACCTCTAGTGCTAGCTGCAGTGGTCTTTGTTCCATTCGCATAACCTCTTCCAGGTATGCCGATTCGATTTGTTGTCTTGTCGCCATGTTATAACTGTTAGTTATTTTTATGATATCTTTTTAAAAGTTAAATTTACTTATCGCATTTTCCATCACTAATTTTAACGATTTTCCACTCTGAATCCCCTGGTTCCTTTATTGGCAAATGTGTAGCGCCGTATTCGAAATCTAAACGTTCGCAATCTTTCATTTAAATTTTTAAAATTTTTGGCATCCGTAAATTCAACGTTCATGATTTTATATCGTTCATTAAATTGAACTAAATGAGTCTATTGGGCCACTTATTATCTTAATAAATTATTTGTTGGATATTTACATGATGTTTCAATCTCATCATTTTAAATAAAACAATTTCATTTATTTCATCAGCCCCTATATAAAATATTTTGAAATTAATATACAAAGCAAGAAAATGCATTTAATACTCACTTCTACAATTTGGTATGTTTTAATCACGCTTTAATATTTGCTTTATTATTTTACAACTTAAATGCCAAAATTACAACAAACTCCAAAGAAGAACAATATAAATCTACTAATGTGTGTAGTGATCTTTGTTCTCATATCATGCATATTGGTAGTTGCCATTCTATTGATTTTAAAATATTCAAAGAAAACTCCAGTTTCAGCTTCAGGCTCTTCTACAACACCAAACAAGAGCTCAACTAATATATCAACAACCGAAAAGACATGTCCTGATCCTGATGTTTACTTAGTAGATGATGACAGTGTATTAGCCTTCAAAGAGTTTTATGAGAAAGAGTTTGGAACCTTATACAACGAACTTAATTCTTTTCCTACATCAGAAACAMAGAAGTTTAATTACTTTATATATACAGACGATATCTTTATATTCTATTTAACATCCCATGGAAAATCGAGGTCAAAGTAATATCTTCGCTTAGCTTCGCCTCGCTCTGATAATTAAATCATTGCAAACAATATTAAAATAAATATTAATTCATAACACCTCAAAATAATGATATTTATAGCAATAAAACATTTTGTTCTTATAAAATTACATGAACAGCCCAAATCTGGTCTAGCCCACCTTCCAGCCCAAAAGTGGGCTAGCTCAAATTTTATCCGCTCTCTAATTAAATTATTATAACCAAGTTTTCCAAGGTTTTAATCTCTCTGTTTAAGCCCAAACCAATGAAATATGATTTAGTTTGTTGTTTAAATATACAAATATGTGTGTGCATCCTGTCTATGTTACAATTTTATACATTAAATGATATTTTAATCATTAAAAGCGAATGATATTTAATATTAGTTCTATTCAAATCTAAAATACCAGTTTATTTGCAAACTATGTTCGAAATTATAAATAGAATTGCAAATTAATAATCAAATGTTAATAATTTTCCATCGTATTGCGGTAAATGAACATATAGTATAAAATGACATTAGATATAATAGCAAATATGTGCGAACAATTCTTTACATAAGATCCCATCTCCCAGAAATCCCCACTGTTTGGTGTCATATAATCAAATTTACACATATTTCTGAAAATTAAACAGTATAAATCTTTCATATTCCCGAAACACCATTCCCGTTTCCCGGGAAACACCATAATTTCAAAATAATCGAGATTCCTCGTTTCCCAGGAATTGAAAATCTGAATTCCCGTTTCTCGTGGTTTCAAATTTCCGGGAAATTGGAAACTCTATTCGCTAATCCTTTGTTGTGATAGAGAAGATGTAGATATTCTCTTTGGCATTTAACACAAGGCGTCTTGTAAGTTTACACTCTGAAAAAGTATGCTTGAATATATTCTCAAACGAATTAATTAAACGTACAATGGGAATTTATATTGATTAATTTCCAGCTTTTTGTGCCATACAAAGACCCCGATTTTGGTTATAGAATTGCAACGAAAGATATAAACAAGTGTGTACAAAAGACATTCGAAATCAATATGGTTTCATATTACAATTCCTTAAATACATACTGTTATAAAACCTGTGGACCATATAAAAGGCTATTTATTGCCGAAAACATCTCAATTGTGATAACAAAATTTTTTATATTTGTAAATAATTATATATCGGATAAGTATTTGTCCAGATTATAACTTTTTATTCGTGTTATATTTTAGATTCTGTATTTTATTCGAAGTTTCGAAAATAATGAAACGGTAATTGATTGATTTTAAAGTCTATATAACACCAGAAATTCATATAATGCATATAAATAAATGCTGATAAATACTACACTTATAATCAACAAACGCTATATTTAATTAGCTTTTATATTAATTTGAATTTTATAATATCCCATTAAAACGATTAATCTGTCTTACATATGAAAGGGATTGTTGCTTCTAGAGTTTCCAATTATCGACTTTGAAAAATGAAACCGGTATCGTCTCTTACAATTTAATACCGGTATTATCGGTATTTAATTATTTTTTGATTTGCCTTGATTTTTGTTTAAAATATCCACAAATATCGAAGAAATATAAATTCTCCACTTCAATATACTCATAGATGCTACTATAAAACTAAAGACTACAAACATTTTTATTTATTAACATCATATTTAAAATATACACGGCGTTTTATTCGGATTTAAATATAAACAGTATTAAGAATATGTATGTTATACTTGTTAAAATAAAATTCTTTAATATAATATGATCAAAATACTAAACTAAATTTGGAATCATTTAAAATCTACTTTTCTTGAGAAATTAATAGTATTGTAAAATTATAATAACCAAAGAAGATCAACTAAGATATATATGGAAATAATTCATCAAAGAAACGACAAAACGTTAAATTCTATTTGTATGTGAAGTATTACATAATATCTTAAACTTTATGCAAGTATGAGTACAAATYTAWAATTATAGATTGGTATAAAATCATTTAAAAAGTTTACATATCGAGCCTAATCACAACATATACTCCCAATTGGAATGATATTATAAGTTAAATTTTTTGTATAATATCTTATAAAAAGAGGTTTATCTTCAAAATCACAATCCATGCATTAGATAACGAATCCAAAACTTTAGTTTATATATAAATAATTACAATTAATTATATTATATTTTATTTATTGAGGAATGGATATTTTATTTAGTTACACTTAATTTTGAGGCATTTCAACCTCCAAATACATCAATTTTTATTTAGAAATAGTTAGGCAAATATAAAGAGAAAAATAAATCAAAACCTAATTGCAACACAATAATTTACTTAAAATTTTATGAATTAAAGAAAATATTTCAATTAAAATCTAATACCGGTAATATTACCAAATACCGGTAATGGACGATAATATTCGATAACGATAATGGACGAAATACCGGTATATCGAGTAATACCGGTATTAATTTTGGAAACTCTATCTGTTGGTTATAGATATTTATATTTAATTTTTAATATTTGAATTCATGTATGGTTCTGATTGGTGTTGTAGTATTAATTTCCAGGAAATGGCCCCTTAAAATAGAAATTCCGTACTTTAGGACATATTTAACGGGAAATTGCTGGGGGAAATTCTCGAATTCTTGAAAATTTTGACATAAATGTCCAGATTCCTGGTATAGTTTTCCTGACTTTCGAAAATTGTGAATTCTATCTATAAATAATGTTGCCAACAGACCACCTAAAACATTGAAGTTTAATGGAGTAGTTAAATTTACTCTGCTTTAGATACAATCCCCTTCTTCGTACTTTCAAAGTTTTTATAAGTTATCGCACAATACTGTTAAATGGGAACTTTAGTATCTATTGATTCAATCATGACTGCTTCAAGTCGATATTACAACAAATATATATCAATCTTATGCAAATATAGCCAGAATGTCGTTTTTATATCCTTCGTCGTATTATTTATCTTATATATTGGTTATATTAAGAAAATGAAAAACAATAAAGAAGTGATGCAGAGAAAGATATAAGTATAAAATCAGATTGAAATTCATTTTGCCTGAAAAAGTTGCATTTTTCCTGAAATTCTTACACTTTTCCTGATTTTTTGCAGTTTTTTAATTTTATAAATTATATTAACAAAATTTTCAAATTAAATTTAGCCGGTAATTCAATTATATTTAATTCTAGATGAATTATGAGGCTGGAATCTTGTATCCCACACTTTCTTCCATTTCCCACACTTTCTTCCATTTCCCACACTTTCTTCCGATTCCCACACTATCTTCCAAATCCCAAAATCGTCCATTTTAGCATGATTACTGGTGGTTTTATGGTGTTTCACACATCCTAACCGATGTATGACGATATTCCTCAGAGACAGAGACTGTTTAGATCGGTTAGTACGAAAATCCGCATTATATTCTTGAATATTACGCGCACGTTCYCAATTTTTAAAATTTGAAAATTTAAAGCAATYAAGTCATATAWACGTGTARAATCGACTTCCCAGCTTTCATAGCCTAATATATTTKTAATAATTTTCAAAAATTATCTYTAAAATTWAATATAWTTTATKCMCACATACCATATTTAGCGATAAAAATCAACTTMAAAGTCACTGTAATTTGAGTATGTAGTCAGCAATTCAACTGTGTAGATATGCTTATATTTATTCATTAAACAGATAAGATGCAATAATTGGTCAATATTCAAAGTATTTTGTTGTTCGTTAGGCTCGGAAAAAAACCAAAAAACCATTTTTAAATTTTGAAAAAACCTATACTAGAGTACTCACTGAAAATGTTAAATATGCAAAATATGGGGCTAATGTGAGTATATAGCCGGGAGATGGCATTATTTTCCGTATTTCTGGTAAAAATCATGATAAAATTGGTCTGAGTGTGGGAATTGGAAGATAGTGTGGGAAATGGAAGAAAATGTGGGGTGACGGTTTATAGCCCTATAATTATTACTTGGTCATATTTTATATAATCACTTTTAATTTTTGTATCTTGGAATAAAAATCCTATATATTTTCCCTTGGCATATTTAAAACTATTTAAATTTCCAACTGTATTCATTACATCGATAGTATCTTCTATATTATAAAGTTGTCTTTCAGTAAGCTTTAAATTGTGAACGTCTTTGGGAGTATATAAATATCCTGTTTCTTGAGTTAGATACTTAGCAACATCGACAATACTACACCCCTTCTCTAAATAATCAACGGACTTTACCTTTATACTCTCTTCTAATGGGGGTTTGCTATATCTCCCAAGACAGTCGTCTGTGTGATGGTCGTTTAATTTAGMTATAAAAAAAGAAGTTACTTGTATCTAAATTAAATATAGTATTAAAACTAATTTGGATATTTATTATATTATTAAATTTTTAATTCTTTTTCTACCTTTGGGATTTTTATTTAAGAATGAAAATCCCAAAGGTAGAAAAAGAATTAAAAATTTAATAATATAATAAATATCCAAATTAGTTTTAATACTATATTTAATTTAGATACAAGTAACTTCTTTTTTTATAGTTAAGCTGTACAAACATCCCGCATGCCACTTTATTTGTTGTAGTTAATTTAATTCTTGCTGTGTTTTTTGTCTCGCCTCCACATTCACATATGAACTTTACGCTATGAAATTTAAAATTATCTACTAACTTTTTAATATAACCCGCAGTGTTTATAGTTTTCAAATGAGAAGGCGATAAAGGAGTTGACCATTGTTTGCTTAACTTCAGGTTGGCTTTGTTTTGTAAATACGTGTATAGATGTCCCAGTCCTTGTAACTTTTGAATATTTGTCCAACCCATAGAAGAGCTTTATTGTGATTGGTAAAGGTTGTTTGAAGTAGATCAGTTTCCACGGGAAGGGTATCTTTCACAGTAGGTCCGTCTTTTGAGTCACATACACTACCAACAGAATCTGTCTTACCAGGAGCATGTCGTATACCTTCTTTGAGGGGCTTTATGTCTTCTATGGCGTAGATGTTTTCTCTGGTAAGCTTCTTGGCGTCTTTAAGTGGTGTAACCTTTTCCAAAGGCAGTGTGTTTGTTGTAAGAGGTATCTTCATTGTTTTGAAAGTTAAAATTTTATAAACTTTATTTTGATAAAACACCTTGACAACACAACAAAATACAAAATATTCGACCCATAACTTATAAACAAACATACCTACACACCTGGTAATTAATATTAACTTTAAACTAATGTGTTAAAATTTATTGCTCCAATTTTTATTTCACACCACAAACGTCAATAAACCCGCCGATTGAACAGTTTCATAAAACAACAAGACCAACACAAGCACAAAGGATTAGAAAAAGAGGTATACACCCGTCCAAATTTTAGTTTTCGTGACAATAGAACAACTCCAAAATTATATCCCAGCCCATTGGCTAGCCCAAATAATTACAACCCAAAATTCTTCGATACTTTGTTGTAATTACTGCCTTTTTAATAGTTTTGGATTGTTGGGTCATTTTAGGGAGTTTTCATCATTATATGTGTTTTTATACGTAAATGTTGTGCTGCTCTAAATTTTATTGTACCATTTTTAGCAGCTTTCCCAAATTCAAACAGCGTTTTGCAACTATTGTACTCAATACTTTTCTGTTGAATGTCCACGTTCCATATACGACCAGAAGGGTCATCGATCCGCCGTAAGATCTCTTCTTTAGTATACTTTTTCATAAGAATTGAAAATTTTAGAAAATTTTATAACAATACAATGTTTAGTTAAATGATAATTAATCACATATCCCTGGTTTCCCTTCCAATATTAACTATAAAAAGTTTTTTAAATGAATCTAACCATTGAACCAAAATATATGGAAATCATGCGGACGTTTGGATATTCAATTATATATGTAAATATATGATTCATATATAATCCGACCCCTAGCCATTACACTAAATATACTTATAAAGTATTGTTACATGTATAAGTATCGTTATTTGGAAAATTTATGAACCTTCGATTGATAAAAATAAGTTTTGGTAAACTGGTTTGAACAAAATACATGATCATCGAAAATTTCCATATTTTGACGTTTTTAATGATTAAAAACATAAAGTTGTTTTAATTTATTGAAACAAACTATTGAGAACATTTTCGAGGGAACTTAAGAGTAAATTTACAAATTTTATTTTTGTGTCTCACGAATTACTGTTTTATAAAACATAATTTCATTACGTTTTGAACCACAAAAGTTTTTACAACTTAGGTCGCCACAACAACTAAATCGGGTTTAATATTCAAAACTAGAAATAAAATATCTAAAACATAATTCATTTCCAAATCATATATCCATCGCCAAAAAGTCATATATAGGGTTTAAAATGGTCGGGTAGCGACAAATTTAAAATGTATTTTTATATAGGTTTATTATCATTAAAAAATTTGAAATTTTTATGACAACCTCAATTTTTCCAGATATTGATTTGCGCACTTTTATTTTATGAAATACCTTCACATACGGCTTAATAATCAATTACCCGTTACCCGGGTAATTGAAAATGGGTTTTCAGGAAAATTTCTAAAACGTCAAAATATTATAAGATTTTTTATTAATTTGTACGAAAATTAATATAAAATATACGGTATTGTTAAATACGCACGTACAATCATTTTCACAAACGTTAATGAGTTATTGTTGTGTATATTGGTTGATTAATACCATTACCCGTGACTAGGGTTTCCCCGAGCCGGTTCCGGGTATTTTTAAAACCGAACAAAAAATCGGACTAAGATAGATTGTGAACTGAAAAATTAATAACAAACTCAATTTCTCCCGAATTTTTAATTTATGGTATCAAAAATAAAAAATATGGCTATATTCTACTTAAATTTCAATTACCCGATACCCGGATAGTTGAAAATTTGTTTAAAAAAATTTTTTTATAATGTCAAAATATATATAAAATATAGAAAATAAAATGTTGCAATTTGGTTTAAAATATTGATCTCGTCGAGATAAACACATAGAACGATTTCAGAAGTTTTTGTAGAATAAGAGTACTTAAAATGACATATTACTGCAATTACCCGGAACCGGCCATGGGAAACCCTACCCGTGACCCGTCATTTTAAACCCTAGTCATATATTATCCGCACCCTATTTATCAAAAAGTTTTGACCAAATATACTAAAGTTACAGTTGTTCACCCTAGTTATATATGCAGAATACGGAGCGAGTGAATAATATAACAAGAATATGATATGGTTTTAAACAGAAGAAAATATTAAATACGAACATAAAGAGGGCAACTAGCCTGTTTGTGACAGATAAATTATATACCTAACTGATATAAAATTCAAAGTTGAAAAAAGGCAAAGACATTTCTATTTCAAAGGAATTCCAAAATATTTACAACCTAAAACATCTTTCCCCGTAGTCCAAATAAACACAGAGATCATTAGGGGCCGGAAAATTCGTGACAAAACAATGACGAAATAGGCGGGAAATTTTCGATTTTAGATATTATAAAGGAAATTTTATATTCTTTGGTTACTCACATACGGGACACCTAAAAATGTTAAGTATTTATAAAAGATCTTTTGTAGAATTTCGCCCAAATATGTTACTGTAATTTTGACACATATATTCCGAACCTTAGAGATAACGATAAGATTACTTTATCAAAATAGAGAGTCTACCTCGTTATTATGGAAGTGTATTTCGGCACTTCGTATTTTGCAGGAATTTTTTTTAATTTTTATATCCATTATAAAATAATTAGAATACGATAAATTGTATTAACATCATTAAATGAGCATATTTGCCGAGATTGGGGCGTTTTCTGTCCATTCTAGGAAAATTTTGTCTTTTTTGTACTAAAATTTAACTTTTGGGAATTTTTTTTGAAGGGGGGACCCTTAGCGGCCCCTTCAAAAATAATTCCTACAAAATTCCGGAATAAACCCCCAAAAACGATCGCTAAAAACAGTGTACGCAATTTTAGATCAATCCAGAGACCTAAAAAATTCCTACAAAATATGAATTCCTGTATTTCGTATTATTTGAAAAATCCGCCTTCGTTCTTAGTTTTGTTGTTTATAAGTTATTTCATTAGATCTACATTATATAGTTATGCTCCGTGATTAATGAATAAGAAAATACTTAAATGTGTCTATTTTCTTTACATCAACTTTTTAAAAATTTAAAATTTAAAATGGAATCTGAGAATACATTTATTTACAAGAAGTCTGTAGCCGATTTAACAAACATTTCACTCTTAGCAGAACAATTAGAGCGTCACCAAGACCTTTCGGAAGCCATGTTCAAAATGTTAGAGCTGAGCACTGATGATCCTGACTATATATTCACTCCTATGCAACGTGAGCAATTTTCTTCTGCAAACAAGCAATTACTGGAGAAATACAGGTCTGCTTTCAGGATAATATCTCTCATACGCACCAACAACGCCGACGATCAGTTTTCTTCAAGTCTGGCATCATATGTTTCTCAAAAGATCATTGAACTAACCAATAAAGTGATATCATCCATTCCCCCCATAATCACAAAACTTAAAGGCTTGTTAAAGAAAGGCGGGGTCGACATCGACGAAGAGTCCCTCGAGGAAGAGCTCGACGAGAGCCAATGCAACACTGCCGAGTCCTTGGTGTTCTTCTACAAAATGTTTGGTGACTACCAACGCTATCAAATCGAGGTTTATTTCCTTCTAATAGAATACCTCCGTCCTTACGAAAATGCAGAAACAAAAATTACTTCTAGCTCAGAGATAGACGCATTTAGAAACATATTGAAAGCTTTGAATGTTTATGACAATAACACAGTAGAAAAAATTATTGAATCAAAAACTAAAGACGGCGCAGAGGAAATAGAGCCAGCGTTATTGGATCTTAATTTGTTCAGAGAAATAATCACAGAGGAAATAAAACTGGCGCAGTTCAATTATGAAGAGGCTATAAAAATAGGAAAGACGTCACTTCTAATCACTAACCATGTTTTGTTGGGGGCAATATTAAACTACACAGTCTTTTTATTCGAAATTGAAAAGCGTGAGTTTGAAGCCATAAACATAGCTTTAGAGTACTACCAGAGAGCCATGGAAAATCTATCTGTTGTCAGAAATGAAGACGACTACAGCAAAGCAAATTTGATATTAATACTATTGAAAGACAATATAGATGGTTGGAAAGGAGAGAAGGAAACCCAAGAAAGAAAGAGCTCAAAATTCTGAAGTAAATAAGTAACAAATAGATAGACAATAAATGATCAACAAATACATTGAATGTAAACAGTTTGTTTAACACGTTCTACATTTCTCTATTTATTTATAAATTAAACAATAAAACGTATTTATATAATATTTATGTAATAACGAATTATTTAAATAAATTTAAGCCCTTAATGAACTCTTTGTACGTTTCGTTTTTAGAAATCATTAAATCCAATTCCTTCTCGAGTTTCAACTTACAATCTGGATCTACTCTTTTTATTAAGCTATCTAACGTTGTCTTATTTTCTTGCATATCTTCTTGTTGTTCTTGTCGTTGATTCTCAAATAACAAATTAAGAATACAAACAAAGACAACTAAAAGATGTTCTAACTCATTTATAATGAATGAAAATTCATTTTTATTTTCCATTCCAAAGAAATCATAAATGTTTTCTTTGTTGATTTTAACTTCGCATAAAATGTCAATCAAAAACATATTTTTATCCGTGTCGGCTCCCATGTTCCTACAACAAAAAGTAACTACATCCGCCATTTTCCCTTTGAACAAACTTATATGTTTATAATATTCTTTTATAAGTTTGTAATACTTCTTTATGTGTTCTGAATCATGCTCACATTCAAAGTGCAGTTTTAAAACTTCTATAAGTTCTTGAGTAGAAGCATAAAACTCCGCAAATTTATAATTCTGTGCATTTTTGAAAATTACAAAAAGAACATCCAAAATTCCAAGTTCTGTGTCCGACTGCTCTAAGTATTCTATACAAAAGTTGCTCAAACGTTGTAGTTTATTTTCTATATCACTGTTACCTAATATTTTGCTTTTGAGAGAATACCCGATGATTTTCAGTTTTGTTGGTATTTCAGTGAGTGAGACAGTGTTACTATTGAGAATGGAATTCAGCACCGATTTGCTGAAGTTGTAAATATAAGTTTGGTTGTCTATTACTTTTCTTTTTATTAATCCAAACACAAAGTTTAAAAAGAAAAGTCGTATTTCTAAGTCAAGTTGTTTCATTTTTGTTTGGTTGGATATTTTAAGTATTAGTTTCAAATAGTTTAATTTTGTTTCGTCTTTAACAAAGTCTAGTTTGTGTATTTGTAAGTGTGTTTCTTGTTTTTTGTATTGAAAAGATTTATCAATCAGTCTTAAAATGAATAACATTACAATTGGCTTAATTTGTTTGCTCATTTTATCTTCTATGTCTTTTTGTTTGTTAGCTAAGTTAGACAAAACTTTTTCTATCTGGTTAAAGATCTCAATATCTTCTGTTAGTTTAAAACTTAGAGTAATGTTTTTACAAAAGTTTTCAATACATTTAATTCTTTTTCTCTCTTTCTTGTATTTGTCCTCGTCGACATAAGCAAGGTTTATCCGTTTTATTTTCTTTCTTCGGTTAGATAATGAGTTAGTTGTTATGCCGTTATTGTAATCGTTCTGTGCATTACAGTTTTCTTCGGTAATAACGCCGATAATAAAATTAAACACTTTCCTGTGAAGTTCAGAATCAACTACACTTTGTAGTGCTTTCAAAATGGGCTCTATATAGCTGTATAATGAAACAGAGTCAAATTTTTTGTTGCTTTTATAGGACTTAATCTTTAGCTTCCTTGTGTAGTTTATTTTACCGAAGTACACCTTTAAAAAAATGTTGCTCTTTAGAATAGGCTCTAAATGCTTAGAATTGGAAGTTAATAAAGATGAAATGAAACATTTCAAAAGTATACTTCCTTTGTATCGGTTTGAAGAGGCTATTGAACCTAGTTCGTTAAATAAATATAGTAACTGAGATTCGTCTAGAATTTCTACTAGTGTGCTGATGTAATTCTTTAATATCTTCCAGATATCTGTGTCAGAGCTCGAATTGAAGCCCAGTACTTTGAGTATCAGTTTTTTATAGTTACAAGAAAAATGCTTCGAATCTGAACTATTTGAAAGTGTCAACAGTTCAATAGATAGTTCAAGCCTTCTTTTCTTATCTTGTTCTTTTGATATTTGTTTTTCGATCGCTTCTAACGAAGGAGAGCTTTTAGTGTCTGACATTTTAACTTTTGAAAAATCTGAAAAAAAATTCTAAAAACAAAGATGGAGGTAATTAAATAATCCAGGGCCTAAGTCTGCGATAATATAATAATGGTGGGGATTGTCGATTAACTTATATATAAAATGATCTCAAACAGAACAAAATAGGACTGAATTAGTTTATGGGGCACTGTTTTGAACTAAAACCTCTTAAAATATTTATTTCCTTCTCATATAACACTCTTTATAACCATTATATCATATTGGGTTAACCCGGTGTTATAATGCCGCTCCTATACATATCTTTAATATTCTTTAATGTACTATCTAACCATTGATTAATCCTCGCGATCAATTTAAAAAGTTCTTCCGTATCCATTTGGTTTATTTCTTTCCTCTGTTCGTCATAGACATCCACAACTGTCAACAGCCATTCCAATACTTTGGCGTAATATATATTGTAAATCCCAAGTGGTCTATCTAGTTCTGTTCCATTTAAATACCCCCTAGTTACCAATCTTATTTTTTCTCCACTATATTCAATCCTATAAAAGTACTCAACGACTTTAATGATAACTAATGAAGGTAGGGTAGTAGCGCTATTCTTAAAAGAAATCATCGAAGACATCAATTCGTCAATATCGATATCAACATTATGATCTTCAATGTCCCTGTAAATATCTAAAAGAGTATTTAACCTATTGTAAAACACATAAACCAATTCATTTGTAATCGTTTTCCAGGTTTCTACCTTTGTTTTGTACGCTGTAAAGAAAGAAGTGTTTAAATTGCACACAATGGTTTCGAAGAGATGAAGAACATTTCGAATGTAGAGGCCAAGTATGTCCTTATTTAGTATACTATTAAGAATAGTATGGATGTGTTTTCTATTGTAACTTCTCGTTGTTGATATTTGATCGGTTGTATCTGTTAAACATTCTGATAAAACCTCTACATAGTGTGTAGAAGAAATTGTGAACATCAAAATATCTACCGCTATGGGTTTATTTGGAAATTCCCCTTCTATAGGAAATACGGCAGGGATCCTAGCCATCTTTGAAACTTCTGCATAGCATTGAACGTCAATATCCTTTTCTATTTCTGTGTGGTAATCTGGAAGCCGGGTTTGTATCTTATTCAAAACACCAGATATCGAAGGTCTTTCTCTGAGCTCAATTGGCGCCGTGTTTAGTTCTTCAAAATTTAAAATTCTATCTTTTGATATTGAATCATTAGGCTTGGTTGGAGACCTACAGCGAACAATAAACCAGATATATAATGCCATGAAAAGAAAAATAAATAGGAAAAAACATGCTATGAAAACACATGTCGTTCTATTTGTAAATTTTGGTTTTGTTTTCTTTATTTTCTTCATATTAACACTATGAAATATTTAACGCGAAGGTATACTCGGAGATGAGCGAGTTTTAAATAAATTCCTTTTTTATCGCTTGCAAAAGAGTTCATTTGAACCTCAAAATAAAAATAAAATGCTATTTCGGGAAATTGTTGTAAAACCCATACTTGATCATGTAAATATTTTATAAGTTCTCAAATTTATAACTAAAAATACAATTTTTATACTCTATTTGAAAATTTTGTAGAAATCTAACCAGGTTAGTCAGGTTTTCTTACTCATAGCCTAAGTGTATACCTAAAAGAGAACATATTTATAAAGTCGTTGGTTACAAAAATATATTAAACGTCATAATAACACATTTATTTACTACCCAGGCTGGGGTTCTTTATTGATATCTTCAGAAAACTTCAAAATATCTTTAATCATGTCAAAGAGACTTTTACAATTCATGTCCATTAAATATCCAAGATTCATCGAACAGTGTTTCATACAATTTAACTCTCCCATGTTCCTGTTCTGTATTATAAACATCAACACCATTATCATGTACATCTTCAAACAGCTTCGCCTTCCTTTGTCTGACTTAAGCAGATAGTTCGTCGTCCCTTCCGGACTGTCAATAGAGGAGAGGGCAGGCTGTTCGGGGTCTAATACATGGTTTGTTTGTGAGTTGCGGTTGGCCTCCAAAGTCTGAATGCGGAGTGTAAGCTCCTTGTTCTGAGTTTCGAGGTTGATTAATATAAAACGGCCGACAGTTTTCTGAAAATTATGTTGTTTGTGAGTTTATCTATTAAGTATACGATTTTATCTTTTGTGTTTGATGTCGGAAATCCTGAGGGATGTTGGGTTTAGTTGTCTGCCTTGCATGTTTTTTTGTTTTTGAGTAAACCTAATTTAAATTAAAACACTTTATTTTCAAACCATGTGGGAAATAGCAACCATTTATTATTTATTTTTATGGTCGTGTAATCAGTTATGGCTCGATAGAGATCGTTACATGTTAAAAATTAGAAAATCATTTTTAAAAACTTAATCTCTTAAAAAGGGTACAACAAAAGATTCTGGCGGCAAATGACGACAACAAATATCGCATTTAGGCTGGGGTTTCATTCCCGGGAAACTACATTTTACGTTTCCCAAAAATACCGAAATGAAAAACTGGGAAATCCAAATTTAGAAAATAAGACGTAATTTCTTATAATTTGGACTTTGCGGATAAAATACAATAATAAACATGTGGGCTATCCCATATCAAATACATTTTCTGATAACTAATGCGAGGAAATTTCAGTGATGTTCGCAAAGGCATAAAAGCATAATTTGGTCATTTTCGAAAAAAGCTATTTTGGCCAAAATAGGCCATAAAAACGGGACATAATGGGCATATTTTAAAAAGTAAAATGGCAAATTTTGAGCAAAACTAAAATTTTGAAAAAAAAATTTTTTTAATGAAAATGTATTTTTGATCTCACAGAAACCTTGTGCYCATTTTTCAAAATTATTTTTCATGTTTAATAAAACAAAAAAATCAGAGCATAATTTTGGGCATAAATCCTTGTCCAGAATTATGCCCTTGATGCCGCCGGCCAAAATGGGCAAAATCCGGGATTTTGTAGTTTTTTTTATTTTTGACGACATATTATCGCGGCATAAAGCATAAATTTAGGTATAATCCGGTTTATCGCGATAACGCTGTAGCTTTTCGGAATTATCGCGATAAAAGCATATTATGCTTTTTGAAAAGAACTATTTTAAAAAGCTATTATGCTCTTGCGAACATCACTGGTTTATATACAATAAAATAGTTAATACTATATGTGAAAACCAGATGTATATTTATTTAGTTCCAAATTTTGTGAATTTGCCCAAAATCATTTAAGATCTCACAAAAAAGTTATAATTTGTTTTAGCGATATTTTCCTTCGGAAAATACAATAAACTGATTCTACAGAAAGTGTTTTAACTTTATATCATCCCGATAATACACAATTTTGTGCATATTTAATTTTCAAATTAAAATGATGTAAATGATACATGGTGAATGTTTAAGAGTTATTTTACAATATTTCACATTTTCGTGGGAAAATCTAGTGTTTTAGAAATAAATCAGTAAAATTGATGCAAAATCGACAGAAAAAAATTAAAGTAAAATGAAACAGCCTTTATATCATACTAAATTATAAATTCAATTAAGATTTGGGGAAAAACACAATCTGAACCCTGAAAACCATTGGGGAAGAGTAAGCTTGAACAACCAGATTATTCGCCCAGTCTCATAGAACAAAGTGAAGGGCTAGTGCCCATATGAGGAGTGACTTAGATAACAGCAACCTAAAGGTTCATAATAAAAATGAATTATCAGTAATCACTGATGAACTTTTAAGAAAGAGAAGGAAAACTCATTTTAGCAAAAAAAGTCGTGTGGTCACAAAGAGACTTGTCAAAGAGATCAAACGACAGTACATCTATTATAATTAGGAGTCGGAAAATATATGACAAAAAATCGGAAAATATATGATTATATATGATTTTGGCGAAATCTCATTAGAATTAAGAATTTTCAATAAAATAAAATATATGAATTCCATCAAATCGGGGTAATTATGGGTGGAAAATTTCCACAAATTTGGTTAAAATATATGATTTGTACCAAATACTTGTCATACAAAATAGGAATTCACATTCGATTTTTTTGGCTTAAAAATTCATAATATTATATTGGTTTGTTTATATAAGTATAATTTGTCATTTCGCCCACCATTTTATATTATAAATACGTATTCACAGTTTTGTATAAATATTTTGTAAAATCCAAAGTTAAATTTGCAAAAAATTAAATTCGTCGTTTTTATAACATAGGGGCCATTTAAGTACATTAAAACAATTTCATATAAGATATATATATGCTCATATCTTATTTATGCCGGATTACGTGTTAAAATCCCTCCAAACAATACAATTTGATATTTCTAAAAACATGCTATATTGAAAACCATGGGCAATAAGAAACATTGTTTTTTATTGTATTCGGTAAATATACAGTTCAAATAATTACTTGTATGCTGAGCAGGTTTGATATACAACGAGTATACTACAAACGTATTTTAAAAAATTTTAAATTTTCTTTTAAAACAAATATCCTTGTACTCACTTACACAAGAACTAACAGAAGCATACAGTACTACACCTTCTACATGTGTTCTATAGGTTTCATATAAACACACTATTGTTGTGAAATGATGACTATATTAACCTAGAAACACCCATGACACAATATTTGGCCAATATCATCCACCACAGTTCTTCGATACAACAATCCTCCAAATAGCATACAGAATATAGAACTGACAACTACCCCTAAGAGTTTAATACCTATAAGAAACTTTGTAAACAAACAACAGATGTTTTAAGCTTTTGTCATTGTGTGATATTGTCATATAAGGGAAAACATAGAGCAATGTGAAAAATGTACATACATGAACTGACACAACAATTACATACAACAGATTTAATAAGCAATCAAAAACAAAATGAAGATGTTGTTGATGTAAATTGGATAGAATTCGAAATGTAAATAAGTAAATTATTATTTGTTTTGTTTATTATATAGGAATATATAAGTTTGGGTTTTAAATGACTGATCGTATTTTAATGATCCAAATGTTTTAAAAATTAAATAATCAAAATTGAATTAAAAAACGATTTAATTATACAAAAGTATGGTTATTTTAAAGATTTTCCCAAATTATTTTATAATATAAAATTTATTCACGATAAAATACAAACAATATCTATATACCTACTGAATCGTATAATATTATTTGTCCAATTAGAACTCCTAAATGTTCTATTCATTTATATCCCAAATTCTTTCCTGTTTTTTTGAACAGTTCGCCTATCTGTTGATGACAGATATGTAAACCATTTTAATGGGTGGTTCGTTTCGATATTGTACATAAAGCCACTCAATTTTTCATAATAAAATCATCATTCTTTCCATCAAAGATTGGGAAATGTACTAGTCATCAATAAGTTGTTCTTCCAGGTCTTCAGTACTTAGGGTAGTTGTCAGTTCTATATTCTGTATGCTATTTGGAGGATTGTTGTATCGAAGAACTGTGGTGGATGATATTGGCCAAATATTGTGTCATGGGTGTTTCTAGGTTAATATAGTCATCATTTCACAACAATAGTGTGTTTATATGAAACCTATAGAACACATGTAGAAGGTGTAGTACTGTATGCTTCTGTTAGTTCTTGTGTAAGTGAGTACAAGGATATTTGTTTTAAAAGAAAATTTAAAATTTTTTAAAATACGTTTGTAGTATACTCGTTGTATATCAAACCTGCTCAGCATACAAGTAATTATTTGAACTGTATATTTACCGAATACAATAAAAAACAATGTTTCTTATTGCCCATGGTTTTCAATATAGCATGTTTTTAGAAATATCAAATTGTATTGTTTGGAGGGATTTTAACACGTAATCCGGCATAAATAAGATATGAGCATATATATATCTTATATGAAATTGTTTTAATGTACTTAAATGGCCCCTATGTTATAAAAACGACGAATTTAATTTTTTGCAAATTTAACTTTGGATTTTACAAAATATTTATACAAAACTGTGAATACGTATTTATAATATAAAATGGTGGGCGAAATGACAAATTATACTTATATAAACAAACCAATATAATATTATGAATTTTTAAGCCAAAAAAATCGAATGTGAATTCCTATTTTGTATGACAAGTTGTAAAAAGGTATTCCTTGAAGGAAATTATTAAAAATAATAATATAAATAATTTTGAAATTTAGGATTAGTAAAATAGTAAAATTCTTTATATGCTTTTTATATGTGTATTAGGATTATCAAAAATTTTTTCTAATATTTCAGTACACTTGTCTTTGAAAACACCTTCTTTATTTCATAAAAGTTATAGAGTTTAGCCATTCCAAACTTTTGTGATTCATATGCCGAACCTAAACCTCCAAACTTAAGATTCCTAGCGCTGTATTTTGGCTCACTTAAATATTCCCACAAAAACTTAAATTTTCCAACAAATCTTAAATTCTCCCACAAGTTTTAAAAATCGCCACAGGTTTTAAAATTTCCCATAAACACTTAAAAATTTCCACATATCTTTAAAATTTCCCACAAATTCTGCAAACTTACCACAAAATACCGGCATTAAAATTTGAGATTATCCCTTGGTTTATTCCTTGTCAATAAGCCTAAGTAGGTTATTTATAGCTTATATTTGTTTACAAGGATAATATTATGGTAATTTTTCAATTTCCAACCCGTGTATACTCAAGTTTAATGTTTCATATAAATATTTATTGATAAAGACGTTATATTATCGTAAGTCTTGGCACAACGCAACAATATAACGTCTATCATGTCTTTAAAAGGCATATGGATAACACATATCAATAAATATCCAATTATAAATGTGGAAATATTTAAGATTTGTGGGAAATTTTAAAACTTATGGAAAAATTTAAGTTTTTGTGGGAAGTTTTAATATAACCCTGTATTTTACACCCAGTTTCAAAATAATGGCCATTTAGGAAAAATTAATACAGTGGTCCCTGGTTAAATGTTTTTTATAATACCTCCAAAAATAGGGGGTCCACTGCTTTAATTTTCATAAATGTGATCATTAGGGTTCGGAATATATTTGGCAAAACTTGTAGTCACATATTTTGGGTGAAATTCGACACAAAATCTATATAAATTCGGGAAGATTTTTAGGTATCGCCAGAGTTGTTACTGTTTTAACCACCTGGTTAAAACCGGTTGATAATACCGAGGTTTAAACTGGGTGGCATTAACGTTTTACCCAAAATTCAAGGTAGTTTAACCCGCTTTTTTCGAGTTATATAGTGTGGGATATACATCGACACATAAAAAATTGCCCAGAAGCTCATAACTGTAAAACACCATACTGGAAGAAATTTTAGACGATTTAAAAATGCGAAATTTTTAAAAAATCTGAAAAATCCAAAATTTTAAAAATTCGTATTTTGGGAAAATATTTTTCATGAAAATAAATAATTTTTTCAAAAATTTTCTATAATTTGTTAAGTGTATATACCAGACATGAGAATAATCGACCCGACCGCCCGAACCCGACCCGATCGGGTCGGGTTCGGGCGGAAGAAGGACCCAAAATCGCTAAAAATTTTCAACAAATCGTGAAACATGAAAATAATGAAAATATAATAATATAAACTTCGGATTTACATTCCAGTAATTAAGCAAACGTGGGAAAGATTCCCAATGGAGTATTTGAGGCCTTAGGTCTAAGAAATTTTGAACATCCACTCATATTTTGGTGTAAATTTTAACAGAATTTTTGAAATTACATGATAAATTACTACCAAAAAATTTATATTTTCTACCCGAACCCGCCCGACCCGATTCGGGTCGGGTCGGGCTCGGGTAGGGAAAACAAACCGAAGAAACGTGGACAAAAGTGAACTTTTAATTCCCTTTTTAAATCTTATATTTCAAATATTTTATGTTTATTATTTAGGTATTTTATTTAATTAGCACAATCTGCTTCGTGTTCTGTATAATTTCTACTCACAACAAATTAATTGACATAAATTTTTTAAAGCATATATAATGTTTTATTGATAGAATAGTTCGGTTAAGTGATGAAGACGGTACAACTCCATCGGATATAACCTGTTTACGTTGTATTTGTAAATTTATTTTTTTGAAATTTTAAATTTTATGAATGAAGTGCAGTCACTGTGAATACAAAACGGATGATTTAAATCTGTCCAAAGACCACAGAATTAACTTCCACAGGAATACAAACTTGGTATATTGTTTTTTTATGCGCCAAATATTACAAAACAAAGCCATCTCTATCAAACCACAGACGCCAGTCTTCTCATAGATCAAAGAAGGTCGTTTCAGATATTCTAAACGATATAGTAACAAAAACTATTCAAAACAAACACCAAGAGAAAGGAAATAATGATTCAAACTTTTTTCATATCAACTACACTACTAGTTTATTCAATAACACAGAAAATTTTATATGTAAAGAAGACATGGAAAATTTCGTACGCAAACACCTAACTAAAGAACTATATAACTACAAGCAAACGTCTGGGCAGAAAGTAACCTATAAAGGCTGTAAAACATACTTTCGCTGCAATTTTTCTGAGAACAGTCGTCACACCTGTCAATCTTTTTATACCATCGCAAGACTAAGTGAAAGAAAATACAACATCAAATACAACACATATCACAACCACGGTGTTGTGTTTGACGACTTAAGGCTACCAAAAAATATTAAAGAATTTATAATAAAGAAAATAAGAGATCAAGTACCACTTAGAATTATATATGACGAGCTAGTAGATTCTATAAATGGAGAAATTAACTCAAAGAAACAATTAATAACGATGGCATATTTACGCTATTTAAAAAACGAGTATTGTATAACAAGTAAGTTAGATAAATCAGATAGAAAAAGTACAATAAAAAACCTTAACAAATATAGAAACAATAAAGAGATCGGTTTTCTTTTTCAAATATCTCAAACAATTCCTTAGATAACCCAGAACAAAATTTTTATCTTTTATTCCAAACAAAAGATCAAATAGATTTTCTAGAAAACAACAAAGATCACAACTGTTTATTAATTGACGCAACTCACGGAACAAATCGTTATAAGTACAAACTTATAATTGCTAGTGTACTTGATACTTCATTGAAAGCCAGACCCATTTTTTATTGTATAACAAGTTCTGAAAGCACTGAACAGATGACTTTATTGTTTGATAAATTAAAAGTTAAATCTTTGAAAAGCTTTAAAACTTTGTTTTTCATGTCAGATATGGCACCCCAATATTTCAAAGCCTTTACAGCTTCTTTTGGCAAAACACCAACATGGTTGTATTGCTTCTGGCATTTCAAAAAGGCCATAACTAGGAATGTTACTCTCAAAATCAAAGAACCGAAAGAGCGCGCGAATGTGAAAGAAATGTTTAATATACTTGTCTTAATTGCAGAGAAGAAAGAATTTACTACGAAGTTCAACCAGTTCATTTCCTATACGAAGCAACATTGTGAGGAATTCTATTCTTATTTTATGACATACTATGGAGGAGTGTGTGAAAGATGGTCACTCGTTTACAGGAAGCTTTCCTATGTAAACACGAATATGTTTCAGGAATCTAATTTCAATATCTTGAAGACTACATATCTCAAGCGCGTCAGCAATAACCGATTGGATTTATTAATAGAAAAAATATTAAAATACGATACTCAATTATTCAAATTACAGATAAGATCACTTTACACAAACCGGATAGAAGAGAAGGGGTATCGTTATAAAGCCATGGTTTCCTCTCACAAGAAAATAGAAGATATGGTGGGCTATTCAGTAGAAAAAACGAAGGACTATTATAGAATTAAAGACTACAAAGTTAGAATAGTTACGCCACAGGTGTGTGACAAAAACTGTGGCATCATTTGCCCTTCTTGCTACGTTTGCTACCACAGTGTATCTTGTTCATGTTTAGCATTCTTATCAAAAAAAGTATTATGCAAACATATACACTTTTTAGCGACATATCTATTAGAAAAGGGCGAAATAGAGAGATTAGATATAGTTAGGCCCAAAACCAGAAACAAGAAGTTAGCATTTACCAATACAGATACAGGAATTAATTCTTCGTTTCAACAAATATCCGACAAACACGACACTAATAACTTCAAACAATTACTTAACGTCACACAAGAAGCTTTCGAAGATCAACCCCAAATGGTCCATATTTCTAAAGAACAAGTCCCTAAGGCCAAATATTTACGTTTAAACAGTATGGATATATCTAAAACTGTGCAGAAACTATTATTCTGCGAAAGCATCGACGATGATCATAATAGTTTCAAGTAATCGATAAATCTAGAATACAGGAAGTTATCTAAAGGCATTGCCGATATAATTGTATTATGTTCAAAATTCAAAACTTCGGATAAAGTCGAAGAAGTCAGTAATAAAATTAGCGAAATTAAAGAAAATGTACAAAAGGAATTAGGGAAAGAAAAGAACTACCGATTTGAAAAAAATAAAATGAAAAAACAAAAACGTAATTAATAAGTATGGGTTATAAATAAAATACGTTCAAAATTGTTTTCTTTGAAATTGTCACCATATTTAATTTAAATGGAAATTCACCTCAACAGTTTCATTTCAAAATTATATGAATAATTCATAACATCCCCATTATATAAATAAGATATTTCAATGTTCTCTTATTAATTAATATCATAATTATGTTTTGTTTTCGCAATTTCGTTCTTGATTAAGTAATTTCTATATAACATTCTTTTAATACGCCTTTGTATAATATGTTTAAATCATTAATTCTTATTCCTTAGTAATTCAGTATATATATATCCTGTATAGAAAACCAAATGCTCATATACTTACAATAAACATCTATTGGCATCTATCAACACTTCTTCATACAAGGTAAATATTCGTTGTGCTGATTTTCATAAGTATAATAAAGGGCTTTTATTGACTTCCCGATTAAAGGACCGGGAATACATTATCAATCTTAACGTCGGTAATACTATCCCAAATCGCTATTGATTTGTACATCTGTATAACGGAATATTCTTGCTGAAACTTGTACTATAAAGTGTTGAGCCAAACTTCATATAGCTAGTATGGGATAAAAAGCTGTATTGTAATAAACAAAGAATTATTACGTGTCTAATTATTGTAGTGGTAGTTAGATATCGTCTATATGGTGTTGTTATTCGGTTTCTTAGTGTTAGTTTGTTGGTTCTGAATAATATGGTAAGAATTTATAAGACGGCTCAGTACTGTATTGAGAGCTATGGATGTGGAGACTTTATAGATGGCATATAATCAAACCGTTGCTTTGCCATGCCAATATATAGTTTCGAAAAATTTAATATTTTAGAAACAGAAACTGAAAGCACCATTATTGCGTCGATTCGCCCTTCCTTCTAATTTGAAGCGTTTATTCCAGCATAACAACCGAATCGATCCCATACAGCATATTACAGTTCACCATGAGTTAACAACGACAAGACTACAATCAAAGCTTACTTTCTTAATGGACTATTCTATGAATATAGGAATAACCAGAGGATAAATATAAGGATACAGACAAACGTTCAAAGCTTTACATACACACAAAGTAGTTGTGTTTCTAATGAGTGCCAAATCTGTTATTTACATGTTTATGGAAAGTTTTCATACAATATCATGCTTTTATCTGTATGAAGTGAAGACAGATAGGCATAATTACAAGCTTATCGTAAAGATATTTGTAGGAAGAGATTAAAATGATACACAGTTAGAGGAAAAGCTGTTCATGCATGGTTTTGTTACCAAATCTAAGAAAAGAGATCGATTAGGCCGCATCGATAACATATGATAATTAATTAAATATGAAATATACGTGGTATTGAAATTCATTAAATATTATTTACTTAAAATTGTTGATTATCCATTTATTATTTGATTCAATTTCTTTAATACGAATTTAATAAATAAAACAACTATTTATTACAGTTATAAATTAAGATTTTCAGGTTAATACCATTATATTTAAATACATCCAAATATATAATTTGTCACTAACGATACGTATAAATTATTTATTTGCTTGGTAAATATTAAGATAAAAGTTCTTAATCATATGTCGAATATTTCCTTTCCTATATCCTATATAATGTATTCTCCTCCATTGTCGTTAGAAAACACCTCAGTTGTTATAAATGAAGATGTATTCTAAACCGGCTATATATTGATACTTATTCTTATTTTTTCATTTATCATTTACCTAAGAATAACCTATTTGTGTCTTCCTGTTATATTTCAGGCTGTGTGAATAAGTAATAGAGTATTGTTTATCCCATCATTAAATCGTTTGTATAAAGCATCGCCCAATTCACCTATTATAGTATGAATACTAGATAATATGATTGGGGAGAAGTCTGTTGTAGAAAAACATCATAAATTCTACCACATGCTGTATGCATGCTGTAATTTGAGTTGTATTTGTCCTATTGTATGTAAATATCAATAACATTTCGATTAGTCGCGATTAGTCATTGACATAAAGAATTCCTAAATACTGGAGTTTATGATTTTTTAACGTCAATGTCAAATTCCTTATCTAATGACAAATTTGAGAAGTAGCGAGGCTGTGTAGAGATTATTTAGAGATGAGATCTCTTTCAAGAAGGGGATGCACTTCATTTATCAAAATTTAAAATTTCAAAAAAATAAATTTACAAATACAATGTAAACAGGTTATATCCAATGGTTTTTGTACCGTCTACACCACTTAACTAAATTATTCTATTAATACAACTTTATATATGGCTTAAAATTTTTATGTTAATTATTTTGTTGTGAGTAGAAAATATACAAAATACGAAGCAGATTGTGCTAATTAAATAAAATAACTAAATAATAAATACAAACAATAAAAAATATAGTATTTACAAAGAGAATTAAATGTTCACTTTTTTCCACGTTTCTTCGTTGTGTCTAAAAAACTAGTCAATCCGGGTTTTTTGGCAAAACAGTTCCGAACTTAATTTGCGAAAAACTCATTTAGGAATTTGGCAAGAACGTGCTAAAAAGATCTTTTTTAGGAGTTTTTTTACTTCTAAAGTTATCACTGCAAAAAACACGATTAGTCATTGCCAAATCAATTGACTGGCAAAAAATAGTTTTTGGCAAATTTTGTTTTTTGACGAAATCGCCGATTTGCCAAAAAATGGAAATTAGTAGATACTCCATTTTGCCAAAAAACTTTTTAACCTCGAAAACTATTTAGCGAATGACTGGCTAAAAAATGCCCATCTATATTATAAACACCTTCCTCAGCTCCCAAATGACTAAAAATATTTAACCTTTAGAATATTTCCTATAATTAAAAAAATTATCCTAGAAATCTTTCTAACACAATTCTTCCCCAGTTAAACTTTGGGTTTCTGTATGTTTAAAAGTAAAACCTGATAATATTGTACTAATACTTATGAAATTTCAAAGAATGTAATCTCGTTAAACAGTGAAGGATTTTTTTGATTGCTCATATCTCCGATAATAAGTCATGTCTTTGGTTTCTTATTTTCAGTTATCTTGCAATGAATAAATTTTGAAAAGTATGCCGACCTTCTCGTAAACTTGCTTTTTATGTATAAACAGGGTGATAAAGTTTTTGAATCGCTGTTTTAATATATATCTTGTAATATTTTACAACCCATCCACTCGGTAGATGATTATGGAAACTATCAATTTTAACTCGTAATACTAGTTTCTATATTGTTTCTATTCAAAGTTTTATCACATTCCTTTTCAAACACTTTATTTCGAAATGTTGTCTTATGGCGGCTGTTATTAAACTTCAAAGTTATTTGAAAGGTAGAGATTGTTGTTCTTCATTCCCGAGTCTATTTTGACTATTTAGTGAGATTTCAATATTTGTAAATGATGACCTTTAATACTTTCATCGGTCCGATGTGTAAATTGAAGGATTTACGAACATATGTTGAAAAATTAGAAGCGATCGCTGCTGTTTTGATCAGCATCTCTTTATTTAGGATCTCACCTTAGTCAGTTAGAAGATATCGATTTCACTATAGAATTTAAAATTTGAAACAAATTTTAACATGATGAATTATGGCTGAGGCATGATTGATAACAAACTACAAATATCATTCCTTTTGAAATATTCCTTAAAACAAGATAATATTATTAGCGTCTCAAAATTAAGATAATTTCATAATAATTAAAAGTTAAAATTTGTAAAATAAAATTATTTAAAAAGAATATAAAGCATTTAGAACATCAATAAAGCTAAAACCCTATATTTAATTTATTAAATACATAAGTTTTCGGTTTTATTTATTATATTACAGTCAACTCCGCTTATAACAAAAAACTTCGTTATATCCGATCAAAAAATTCAGTTATGGCAAATTAAGGGGTTTGTTAGGAAAAGTATTGATACCAACAAAGAATATATACGTTTAGTATGTATTTCCATAATTTTGATATTTTGGGAATATCTAAGAGGACGTAAAATTCAATTTCAATATTCGTTAAAATTCAACTACCCCCGTTATAAGCGATAATTTGTTATATCCGAACAAAATTATAGAGGGAGATGGACCATTTTTGACGACTTCGTTATACCCGAACTTCGTTGTATCCGGAGTTGACTATATTGTTAAAAATTCCGGTATTGAAGCATGATACTGGTAATGAAAAAAATTCACATCACATATTTTATAGGAAATAACATTGAAATTTTTGTCTTTAAAATAGCTCAAAATGATATATGTTGTTTTTAGGCGAATTTTAACATATGCGTGGGCTTTGGAATTCCGAGTTTGTATTAAGACTTTGATAAAATTAAATTTTAGTAGGTTCGACAATTTTTGGTCGTCATGATTTTCGAAATTATCCCAAAAATTACTCTAAATCCAAATCCAGCACCTTTGTGATGTTCATGAGCTTCTGATACACAGAATGAAGTCTATTACAGTTCTAGTTTGGTGATATAAAAATTTCCAAAAAAATGTTATTTCCTATAAAATATGTGATATAAAAAATTCCAAATTACCGCCAATACCGGTAATACCGGTATTACCGTTGGAATCTCTACTTTACCTAGTTTGTAGAACAATTCCTCAATATTAGGGATCGGGTATTTATCATTCTACAACGCTTTGTTTAAGTCCCTGAAGTCACCGCAAAGGCGGATGCCTCCGTCTTTCTTTTGAAAACTACCAATTGGCTAGCCCATTCGGTGTTTTTTGCAGGGAGTTAAGATCAGACATGAGCGTACCCGACCCGATCGGGTCGGGTTCTGGCGGAAGAAGGTCCAAAAATCGCCAAAAATTCTCAACAAATCACGAAAGACCAAAATTATGAACAATATCGCCTTTTAAACTTGCTAAACTCATTTAAATATTTAGATAAGTGAAATAAACTATATTTGGAGGGATAATTCTATTTTGCTGTAATCTAAAAGTTGATTTACCAACTTTTATAACACTATTTTGATCAATAATTTTCAGAAATTCAAAAATTTTACTACCAAAATGATTTTGATTTTCGACCCGAGCCCGCCCGACCCGTTTCGGGTCGGTTCGGTTCGGGTCGGGTCGGGTCCGGAAATCGTCGAAAATGCTCATGTATGGTTACGATTACTTCCCTTTGTAGTCGCTTTAATTCGTCTCTAACCTCGTTTCGTAGTGCGAACGGTACTGGACGTTCCTTTTGTATCACCGGCCGTGCTCCTTCTTTTACAAAGAGTTTAAAACTCGCTAGAATTAGGCGCAAATGTACTTTGTTTAAGTACCTTCTGTTCTGGTATATTTATTCTTCTCCCCTCCTCTGAAGTGGTTTCCCTACTTGAGTTTAAATGAGTTTGGAGGTTGCTCATTGTCGTTTCACCTAGAACAGAATGATTATCAATAGTACCTTGCATTTTCAAATAATCGAACGTGTAATCAATGTCTGCAATCACTACATTATCTTTAGTTACTCTATTATTCCTATTCCAGGCGGCGTCTCTCTTGACTAGAGTTTCCCTCGACTCGGCTCGAGGCGAGTACTCGCTTCGAGTTGAGACAAAATGCAACTCGAACTCGACTCGAATTAGAGGTCGAGTTAAGTATACAAAATATTCTGCGCAAACCTGTAGATTTGATACTAAAATATAGAAATTACATATTTTAGAGGAAATCACTTTTGCAAACGAAAAGGTCTAAATCAGTTCAAAATGACTTATATTGATTTTTAGCCGTTCTTAATGCTGATCTTCTATCCACTTTTTGAAAATTTTCAAAAATAATCTTCATTTTGATTTTCGGGCTCAGATTTCATTTTCCCCCAAATCATCCCATTTTCCCCCAAATTATTTCATTTTTCACCACGTAAAATTTCATTTTCCCCCAAATTTCAAATTGTAAAAATTCGGATTTTGGAAAATTCCAAATTTTAAACCGACCGTTTATCGAGGTGGTGTCGGTTAAATCACCGTCTGAGCGTTCGGTTTAGTGTATTTTCCTCCGGAAAATACAATATATTTCAAAAAGTATCATCTGTGAATATTTTGCGATTTTTTAGCCGGTTTAAAATAATTTGGGGGAAAATGAAACCTGTTTTGGGGAAAATGAAATTTTTTGGGGGAAAATGTGATGGAAGCCTGATTTTCGCCTTATTTTCAGCTCTAAATAATCGTCGATTCTCAGAAATTTATGGAACCCGACCAAAATAAATTGAAAACTGAGACCAGCATGCTGTTTATGAGCTTGAGATCTACATGTCAAGTAAATATACATGTTTATTTATTATATATTAAAAAAGTGATTCCCTCTAAAATATGCCATGTAAAATATAGCAACTGGTTAAAACTAAATTTTTGTTAAAAGAATAAAAAGCAGTAAAACTGTAATTTTGAATGATATTTTAGCAAAATTTCATATTTTTGGAATTTTCGGAATTTGCATTTTGATGATTGTTTTATTTACTATCCTATTTTCTTTATTTTTATTYTTTTTKACCCAGCTGTTTTTGTTATATTTATTCAATTCGGTTTTTTTTTGCGTGGTGCGTTTGTT
>JASNJN010000441.1:0-13922 GCA_030180075.1 Mikrocytos mackini | reverse complement strand
TTCAACGGCTTGAGATATGTATCGAATAAGGGGAGCGACACTTATTCGTATCTGTTTCCCGATATTCACGAGCGTTAGCCTGGATCTCGCTATTTTGCGGATCCTTCTAATGGCTTCGTGCTCTATCTCGTCTTTGGTTGTAGTACCATTTACCCAGACCTGCTTAAACCCCAGGTATTTGTATGGGTTTTTAGACTTTTCCGATATGAGGGGGAAATTCCTAAGTGAATCAGTGAATCTAATTCTCCCCCTGCTTGCATCGGTTACAAGTCCGCTTTTTCCATTGTTTATCTCGAGTCCTACGACTTCAGCGAGTTTACGAATGGAGCTGACTCTGTTATCGAGTGCAGCAACGGAGCTCCCGAAGATTTTGATGTCGTCCATGTAACACACTTTGTGTGACCACTTCGGACTGTCTCCATTGGTGGGAGTTGGTTCCGGTTTTGTCCTTAATATAGTTAAGGCTATGCAGAACAAGGTTGGTGACATCTTGTCTCCTTGGAAAATTCCGCGTTTGATGTCAATCTTTGACGATTGACCTTCGAGGTTCACCACATAAGTATGCCATTTTGACATTAGTCTTGTGAAGGTGTTATACAACCTCTGGGTTTTGTCGTTCCCGTTTACAAATAATGTTTTCAGGATTTGACTAAGCCCTTGGTGACTTACAGAGTCGTAGGCTTTTTGGAAGTCAATATAGGCGATGTGAATCGCCTTTCTAAAGATCTTCCGATATTTCTGCACGATGTTTTCACTTATTAAGTGAGCATCAAAGCAGCCTCGTTTAAACTTCCGGTTTGCCACTTGATCWTTATCCCAATTGTTGGATTGGATCATGGCTCGGATAATACGAGATTCCACTATGGTGGTAAACACCTTGTATAGTGAGTTGACCATTGTGATTGGCCTAAAATTTTGGGGTCCGTTACTGCTTTATCATTTTTATGAAAGAGTATGGTTCTTCCCCTTGTAAACCACTCAGGTGGTTCTTTTTCCCGTCCCAGATCTCATTGAAGAGTCTGGTTAGTATGGGAATTAGGGTGCCATCGATTTTCCGTACCATATACATGCGTACACCATCGGGTCCTGGAGCTTTCCAGGGTTTGGCAYTGAGCAATGCTAGTGCAATGTCTTTGCATCTTACCTCTTTGTTGTGAGATTTTTTCTCGGTTGTCTTTATCCCGCTTTTGTCGATTGCTCTGTCGAGCTCGATCTGCGGACAGACTTTCTCCTTCTCCCATAAGCCTTTCCAGAACTTCAAATGTTCATCAGGGTTGGGTGGAGATACATACTTCAGGTTTCCTGGTTTCGCTTGAGGAAACCTTCCGAACCTTTCGGTATCGTTATTCTCATTGAGAATTTTACGTTTCCAGTCCTTTGCCCTCTCGTACGTACCAATTTGTGCATTGGTTTCACGCAGCTTGGAGAGCAGCCTGGTTGCTTGGGCTTTGCCTTTTATTTTATAAAGGCTTTCTTTTTCCCTCTGCTTCTTAGGGCTTAGATTACTATCTATATATGCCTGCAGATCAGTGATTTTGCGTTTAATCTGCTCACGCTTGTAGGGTGTCCACTTCCGTTTCCGGTTCTGGACTGGGTTTCCACATTATGTTACGTATAGTAACGCATTGACCTGTGTTAGTGTCACCGTTTTCGAACGGTCATCCAGGCACTGAGACACTGCTTTGATCCTTTCTTTAGGAACAGTTGCTCTGGCCTTAGGTATTACTCTTATTGGAATATTGATTGTAATTTTGTTTAATCTTGTTAAATAAAGATTTTCATAATTTAAAATTTTATGTATTATCAAATTTTAGTACTTAAAAATTTAAATATAAGTTAAATTTCAAAAACATTTTAATTTTGTTTGCAGATTTAATATATAATTAGTTTGCCTGTTTAAGACAACACTAGTTGTATATTGAATTTTTTAAATTTCTTATCAGTAAAATAGAAAATCTGAATGTTTTAACTGAAAACAAAACGATTTAAAATGTTAAACCCCCGCCCGTTATGCGGGTTTGTGCGAGAGGTTGTAAACATTGACAAAATTCTCACAAATATTTTAAAGCTTATAAAATTCAAATTTTTAGTAGAATTACTTTTACTTGTGATTCCAAACTTTACATACTTTATATTGGTTGATTAAAAACCCTAGATTAACGATTATTTAAATCATATAACATATGCAGTCGTTTTAAATTATTTATTACCATTAAGTAATTATATAGCACAATTATTTCAAAATTAATAAAATATAGAGAATATTATACTTATTCAATACGGTTGTAATATAAGACATAGTAATAGCTATAATAACCAATAGTACTAGATTCGACAAGGGAAACACACAATAACCCAAGAAAATTTTGAAGCGAATAGAACTGAAGTTTTACGAAATATTATTTCTCATGTGATTATAGAAATAGATCTGAAATGGTTTATATGTTAGAAATTGGATTTTGTTGTATTTCAACCGCTTTATTCACTATAACTTTAGTCGATTATTCGTATATTTGGACAAAATCGACCAATCCTTCAACGTTTACTGTAAACATTATTATATGATCATAAACATCTAAATGTTTAATTACGTTTATTCGTCTTTCGATACGGAAGAAATTTTAAAATTATAAGGGTTATGTTTAATTCTACTACCGACCCACTAAATAAATTCGAAATTTATATCATATGAAAGTGATTGTAATTTAACATATGAGATATTTTATTGTGTTTTCTGACCATAATAAAATGGATACCATAATTTTGGATGAAAATTTAGTAATTTCCATGAATATTTAGATAAAAACGTGTTTTAATTTGTGTACCCGGATCCGCCCTATTTTCAATACCCGAAAATTAGTAAACCTTAACGTCGCCGCAACAACTAAATCAGGTTTTATATTCAAGACTAGGATAAAAATATTAAAAACATAATTTATTTCAAAAATCATATACTCACCACCAGAAAGTCATATATTCATATATTTTCAATACATAATAAGTCATATATTATCTGCACTTAGTTATCACTCGTTGGGGAAGTTGGGTGTAGGCTTATGTTTATTTGACGAAGTATTTGTATAATTACGGGATGCATTCGATGTTCTAGACACGATAACAAAATGAGTACAGAAAAAGTTAAATCTTCAATTAATCTTGATAACACTGAAATTGAATTCGAAGAATTATGTGAAGCTACAACAGCACTTTCCACATAAATTTCAAAGTTAGAAAGCGATAAACTCAAACTTCTTGAAGCTCTGAACTTATTCATAAACAGATGTGAACATATAAGACAAGGAAATTGCGATTTAAGTACTATCTTAACCACTAAGCTAAATGCATTGATTGAAAAGAAGTAAGGATGGGGGTAATTGATGATCATTAGACAGCTTCAAAGAGGCTAGAGAATATGGAGTAACAAATGAATATTATAGTTCTACAAGTTCTGAGTTGTTAAATTACTCGGATTTCGAGTTTGTGATTATTAGGGTTCGGAATATATGTGACCAAAAATGATCAAATATGTGAATAATATGTGATTTTTAGAGATTATAGAGAAAAATCTAAATTTTGAGGATACTCAGATATGGGATACCTAAAAATTTCCCCAAATTTATAAAGGATTTTACGTAGAATTTTACACAAAATATGTGACCACAAGTTTAGTCACATATATTCCAAACCCTGGTGATTATAGACCGAGTCGAGTATTCGGGCGAGTTATTTTCCAAATAAACTTGTAAAAATAATGAAAATAGGATAGTGAATAAAACAATAATAAAACGAAAGATTCTCAAAAGATGAAATTTTGCCGAAATATCATTCAAAATTACATTTTACGGATTTTAGATTTACGACACATGTATTGTTGTAATCAGTTGCTATATTTTAATTTTCAATCTACAGGTTTGTACAGGATATTTTTCATTCCTAGCCCGATCTCTAATTCAAGTCGAGGGAAAACTCTGATCCCTTGTGGCCCATTCAAAATAAAATTTAAATTTTCACCAATTTTTAAAAAACAAACTCCATTGGAATGACAACATGATATCCTCCTTCACAACACTCTAACAACACGCAAACCCCCGTTCAAAGATTCTATAAATGAGTACTTTTCAAAAAAAGTTTTGTGAAAATCAGAAATCCGAAAATTCAAAGAAATATGTAAATCAATCCGATTATGGCACAATTACCCGCACAACTTAAATTGATGGTATAAAATCAGATCAAATCTGTTTATAAAATCATATTATCATCTGGTTGTTGCTTACCGAAGCCCAGATACAAAAGTTTTAAAATTTAAAATTTTATTTCCTAAAACTTAATGTTCAAGAAGTTGTTTCTTTTAACAAAGAACAACCCCCATTTTCCACTCATATATATTTAGTTGATTGAACAAAATTCAAATTTACAAAATACTTTTCATATTTTCAAAAACTTAAAATTCTCAAATATTTATGGCACCTAAAAAATCAACCAGGGAAGTTAAGGTAAAGAGAACTAAGAAAGAGAAAGATCCAAATAGGCCTAAGAGACCTAAATCAGGGTACTTTTTGTTTTTAGACGACATGAGAGCAGCCACCAAAAATGGGGACGAAGGAGCCATTCCAAAGTCTCTCGCTATTACCGAATTCAGCAAAGAGGCCGGAGCAAGATGGAAAGCGCTAGATGACAGCGAGTCACAGAAATACAAAGACAAGGCTGCAAAACTTAAAAAGGAATATGAAAAAGTTATTGCTGACTATGACAAAAAGAAGAAGGAAGAGGCTACGGAAGAGTAACAGCCATAAATAGATAAGAATTATGATTCTACAGCAAAATTACTTTTAATGGTTCGATCTGTAGTCGTGTAATATTTTATACATCGTACATGTCATCAATGTGATCTATGTCAAATTCTTTTCGAATCTAATACCCACGCACTACGCACTTTAAAAGAACTTTACCAAATAATTGTGCATAAAAATGTAGAATTCGAAGGTATATTGTGTCCAAGAAAAGTTCAATGCATTTGTATAAGTTTTTAATTCTTTTTAGCAACAAAGTTTTTACCGTTAGAATATTTTTGTTACATTTATGGAACTCTAATGACCAATGACTAATCTAAGTTAATTTAACTTGACGTCTGGAGCTTTAAACCTTTTTATGTTTTGTTTTGGAATTTGATAGAGTTATTAATGTTATACAAATCACTACACTATAAACATTGATATTTGGTTTAACTTAAATATTTGCAAACCATTTCCATATTAACACTTTCTTGCCTTGATTCAACTACACCCTGCTTTCTAACATTTTCAATATCCTTTCTTATATTCACTCCCATTTCCTTTCCTAGTTGAACTCCCATTTGATCAAAGCTATTGATTCCCCAAATGAAGCCTTGTACAGCAATTCTATGCTCGTAAACAGCCAAAAGTTTGCCCAGGCTTTCCGGTGTTAACTCGTCCAACAGTAAAACATTAGAAGGTCTATTCCCTTCAAAGTGTTTACACAAATCTCTATTCAATTTCCCAACGGCAAGTGCATTGGGTTGTGCTACAAAATTAGCGAATAGCTCGTCGTAATTTTCGTCGACTTTATTGTTTTTACTAAGATTCTTCTTAAAGCAAATGAAGTCGTTCAAACTACGTTCTCCTTGATGAAGCGACTGATAGAAAGAATGTTGTCCTTTTGTTCCTGCCTCCCCGAACACAAAGAATCCTGTTTTATAATCTACCAACTGTCCCTCTTCTTTACCGCTCTTTACAAAGGTCTTTCCGTTGCTTTCCATTTCGAGTTGTTGAATATGTGCGGGGAGATAACATAGAGCCTCTGAGTAAGGAAGGACCGTTTTGTTGCTTATACCAACTATGTTTCGGTTGTAAACGTCTAAAATGCCCAAAGCTGCGCTAATATTATCAAACGGTTTGTCTCTCATACTGTAAAATTGTTCGTCTACATCACAAGCCCCTTCTAATACTTTACGCACTTTATTAAATCCAAATGCAATAGACAAAGGAAGTACACCCACGGCACTAGTGGCTGAGAAACGCCCACCTACCCAGTCCCACATTTCAAATTGCTTCAAAAATGGCTCTGTATCCAAATTGGTATTTTTAGTGTAACAAATTCTATTGAAATCTTCCAAACATGTTTTATTTGAAGAAATAACTACAATTTGGTTGTTTTTTAACTTAAGTGTTTCCTTTACTCTTTTCAAATTAAAGAGTGTTTCTCTGGTTGTGAAAGTTTTAGAAACAACGATTATAAGTAACTCGTCTTTGTCGCAGTTTATGTCATAGTTTATCATTTTTGTGATTGTGTAAGGATCAATGTTAGCAACAAAATTAAGCTTTATAAATTCGTTGTCTTCTTTGTTTAAATTGGGAACACTGTTTAAATCACTGCTTAGTGTTCTAGTAGATTTTAAGCCTTCATAAAGAAACTGCGTGCCTAAGTACGAACCACCAATTCCAACAACGATAGATTCTTTAACTTTCTTTCCAGACGGCATAACCATTCCGTTGCGGATAGACGCAGAAAAATCTTCTATGTCTTTTAGTACGTTTGTCACACTGTCTTTAATTGTGTTGGGAAGAAGAGTGGAATGTTTGCAAGGCTTTGAAATGGCACGGAGAGCCACGTGAAGTGCAGATCGATCTTCTGTGAAGTTTATATGGCCTCCGTTGTACATGGCTTCAATCTTACTAGGTATATCCAAGGCCCTGTATAAGTTTGTTAAATGACAAATCATTGTACTGTCAATGCATTGGTAAGAAAAGTCATAGTTAATTCCAAGAGAGTCTATACATGTAAGGCCATTTCTGGTAGAGTCCTGAACGAGATTTGAAAGCTTGGTGGTCTTTAAACTCTCATTGTAGTAGTTAATAATGTTTTCTAGTTCGACAGAGAAAAGTGTCATTTTTCAGATTTTAAATTTTCGAATTTGTAATTTTGAAAATGAATTGCTTTAAAGGTGTTGATTCGAAATAAAAATATTTGAGTATCGTTGGTTTCATTAGTACATATGCCTCAGAAGATATTTAAAATTGAAATCGGCAGATGAGGATAAACAGGAATATTTAAACGGCATTTATGGAGATTTTAAAGAAAACTATTTTCTAACCCAGAGAATACCAGTCAAACAGTTAGCACACTGCCATGCCTTCGGCTATCTTGCGGCCTGTTTGCCGACTGAAAAGGTTTATTGTTGTAGTTTGGGTTGTTCCGCATTTTTACCGAAAATTTAAAATTTCTAAAATATATATATTGTTTTTTATAATTACTTACATTTCCCATAATTGGATGTTGGCTTCAAAAAATCAGTTAGCCCTTTTTAGTTAGACCTACAAAACCCGGCGGGGAAAAGGTTTCTAACAGGCATGGACATCTTTGAAGCCGTTGGATTCCAGTTGACTATTCAACTGCTGGGATCCGACAGTCTGCCTCTTCTCCCTGCCATAATGTAACTCTTCTAAAAGGCAGAATCACTTCGTTCCCGTTCTCTCTAATTGTAATAGTTCCCAAACTTGAATCCTGTTGTATTACTTCAAAAGGCCCTCGATATTTAGGCTGAGTTTTCCAGGATTAAGTTCTTTAACTAAAACCTTCTTGTTCGTAAAGTCACACTCTATTCGTCCTTTGTTTGTGCGCTTTAAATCTTTTTCACTTTGTTCTTCTTTCCTACTCTTTGCTTGTTCAAGTAATTCAGAAGTATTCTTTACTATTTCCGGTCTGAAGTAATTCCTTCCAAAAACTATCTCTGTAGGTGTTGTCCCTAGATTCTTGTGATATGTCATTCGCATACCTCTTAAAGTTCTTGCAATCGCTGTTTCTAAATCTAAATCGCTGTAAATGTTAAGGCAAGTAAATAATGGGCCATGTATTCTCTCTATTAAGGAGTTTCCTTGGGGATTGTACTTTAAGCTATAGCTATGCTTAATCCCATAGTTGTCCAAGAAAGTGTTGAACTTGGAACTGATGAATTGAGTTCCTTGATCCGTCTTTACATACTGTGGAAGTGGGTACTGTGCAAGCCATTTGTTTGAAAATCCTTCTATAACTGCTTCTGTTGATGTACCATCTAAAATATGGACTTCTGGCCAGCGGGTAGCATGATCTATCATTGTTAAAAGAAATACTTTGTCACCATGGATCATGTCTCTTACCCCTTCTCTCTTTAAGGGACCCACTATGTCCATGGCCACAGTTTCAAATCTTTGTCCAATCCTTGTAGTTCCTGCTAACTTTCCGTACTTCTGAGTTTTCTTTTTCCATTGAGCGCATTCTTTGCAACTCTTGTTAATCTTCTCAATGTCCTTTCTTTTAATTCTGTCACCGTAGATGGGCTTTAATGTTTGTAAAGTCTTCTGTATTCCTGGGTGACTGAACGTATTGTGAAATCGTTCTAGATTAATAGGTTCTGGTTGTACTTCTCTCTCTGTATTCATTCTAATAGGACTAACTTCAATGGGTTGTACAGTATGGAATCGTGAAAGATAGTCGGCCAATTCATTCTTCTCTCCTTTAATCCAAATAATATCTAAGTTGAATTCGGCTAAAAGTAATTGCCATCTTTGCACTCTGCTCGATTCTGTTTGCTTTAAGTGTTGAAGGTTCGCGTGATCAGTATACACTGTTATCCTTGAGCAAATAACTGTAGAACGAAAGTGCTTAAGTGCGAGAACTATCGCTAAGAGTTTTTTTTTCGTTTGTAGGATACGCTTTCTGTGCGTTGTTTAGTTTCATTGAATAGAAACCTATATAGTTGTCATTCTGCTTAAGGACTGCACCAATTCCCTCGTTGCTCGCATCGGTATGCAACGTGAAATCATGCTGATAGTCTGGGTGCGATAATAATGGTCGGGTGTAAAGATAATCATTTATTTCTTCAATTATCCCTGTATGTTCCTCTGTCCAAAGTATTTTTCTACCTCCTCTAAGTAATTCCGTAATGCTATGAAGTGTCTTGCTTAAGTTTGGTAAGTAAGGCCGGGACCAATTTATAGCTCCGATAATCCTCTGTATTTCTTTCTTTGTTGTGGGAATCTTTGCTACTTTTATAATGGGTTCAGACTGCAGCAAAGGGTCTGTTCACTCATGGTTAATCACATGTCCTCAGGGTTGGGAGGTTTAAACCACGAGGTTTAAACCACATGGTTTAAACCGGTTTTTGCCGTCCTGTCCAAAAGGTTTTGGACGTAAAAGACGTCTTAAACCTCCTATTTGGTAGGGGCTCGAGGGGCCTGAAATTGAAACATGAAATGACCTTTTCCAAAAACGTCACCAAATGATCATAATATTTGGTCTGAACGCTTAATTTTTTGTCGCCAAAAAAACAATAAACTCAAAATTTTTTATATTAGATTCTTAATAAATTAAACGTCTATCATAAAATTACGAAATATGGTAACCTGAAAAAAGGGTTTTGGACAGGATTAAACCAGGTTTAAACCTGGATTAAACCACTTGTCCTGTACAAAAGGTTATGGACGGTCTTAAACCCTACCCTGCATGTCCTAAGTAATTAACTTCTGCAACTGCAAAGTGTGACTTCTCTTGATTAATTCTTGCGCCTACCTGCTCGAGACGTCTTAATACAGCTTCCAGATGTTGTAAATGGTCTGTGAAGTTAAGAGAATAGATTAAGATATCATCCAAAAAGACTTTGACAAAGTCAAATTCCTCAAAAGTCTCCTGCATTATCATTTGGAAAGTGCGAGGTGCATTGCAGAGCCCGAAAGGTACCTTTAGATGCTCAAAATGTCCAATATTCTGTAAGACAAAACTCGTTTTATCTATACTGTCAGTTTCCATGCGGACTTGGTGATAACCAGACGCAAGATCTATTTGTGAGAAAACTGTAGATCCATGTAGATTGGGAAATGCGTCAGTTACGCTCGGAAAAGGATATCCTAACTTTATTGTCCTCTGGTTTAGTCTTCTAAAGTCTACTACGAGGCGTAAGTCCCCGGATTTCTTTAATATAGCAAAAGCAGGAGAAACAAATTTACTAGTACTTCTTCTTATAACTCCTTTATGTAATAATCGTTGCACTTCGGCTTCCATCTTGTCCTTCATTGGATGGGGTAATTTGTAGGGTTTACAGAACATAGGAGTATGATCTGTTAGTTCTATATTGTGTGTATACCCGTCTATTGTTTCTATTCTTTCATCCTCAGGTGTAAATCTCTTTAATATCTCCTTTACTTGTTGTGACTGAGTGAGAAAGCAAGTTGCTTTATTCGTAAGTTGTTGGTCTAGACTTTGACCATTAGGTTGGGTAGGTGCTTCTAGGTCCAAAGTGTCAGAAGCTATTGTGAGCTCGTATTTGGAAAGGTCAATCCTACATCGATTCTTTTCTAAGAATGGCATTCCCAGTATCATCATTGGCTTTCCTAAAGTAGTTATGTAAGCTGACACATTGAAAGTCTTGTGGGGAAATTGTGGGAATTTCAGAGAAAGATCTGCCATGAGTGTTACATTAAGAGTCTCTCCATTTGCACAAGCTAATTGGACTTCCGGTATCATCTTCTTTGTTTCCGGGTTAGTCACCAGCTGATCGACTAGTGATTGGTCGATTATATTGCTCGTGGAACCTGTGTCCAGTATGCTTGTGAATTTTAAGTCCGCTATTTCGGTTTGGAGCTCCAATCGCTCAAGAGGCGCTGTGCCTTCTTTGATGAAATTCACCTGATGTGGCTTCTCTTGGCCCTTATAAGTATTACTTCTTTGGTTTCCTGGAGTAGTTCGATATTCCTGTCTTAGTTGTTTATAGTTGGACGAATTGTCAGGTTGTACAGATGGGCGCGATGAGTAATACTCGTTGTAAGACCTTGCTCGGAATCGTCCGTGCTGTCTGCGCAATTTTTCTATCTGTACTAGGTGAGATGCAGCTTTGCTATACTCTCCTATGCCTGCATTAATGACTCTCTCGTAGTCATTTGGGTATAGTCCGTCTATAAAGTGCTGGAACTTCTCACTAGCTCTTAATGTCTCAGGAAACAAACAAGCTTCTACTATCTTAAATTGTCTTTCCAATGCAGAACTATAGTCCACCATACTCTTGTAGTTAGATGCTCTCATGGTTTGTAGTGCTTTTAGATGGAAATGAGTGTCTGTACTGTTATAGACCGCGTGAATCAGCGCGTCCATCTTCTTATCAAAGGTTCTGCTGTTATCCAAAGTTGGAAGGTACTTGGTTGCGACTGCAATCCGTAGCACAGCCGTAGTGGCTAAATCGTCCCATGCTGTTTGGGCTTTAATCTCCCTGAACGACGCAATCCAGTTGAAAACGTCTTGGTTCTTTGGATCCTCGAATTTTTCTAGCTGTAACCGTATATCCCCTACGCTCATGCTTGGCGCAATTGTAAACTGAATTAGTTGGGGCATGAATCTTCTTTCTCTTTGTACATAGGGTCTCTGTGAATTCTGTGTGTAAGAATGATTGTTATAGTTGTTGTTGTTTCTGTAGCCTGAATTAACACCATAGGGTTTTGACGTCAAACTGCCGTGCCTTCGGCTATCTTGCGGCCTGTTTGCCGACTGAAAAGGTTTATTGTTGTAGTTTGGGTTGTTCCGCATTTTTACCGAAAATTTAAAATTTCTAAAATATATATATTGTTTTTTATAATTACTTACATTTCCCATAATTGGATGTTGGCTTCAAAAAATCAGTTTGCCCTTTTTAGTTAGACCTACAAAACCCGGCGGGGAAAAGGTTTCTAACAGGCATGGACATCTTTGAAGCCGTTGGATTCCAGTTGACTATTCAACTGCTGGGATCCGACACACACATTAACCTGTTATATTATTTCACGATTATAGTCTAAAATTTATGCGAAGATATGGAAACTTTAGCAATAGCAAAGTATATCGGGGTAGTACACGTTTACGAGGAAGAATTTAATTCCGGTAGTACGATCCATGGCCGACTGGCAGAGAATATAATCCCTGCCAACGAATGGCTAGTCGAAAGGGCTAGACAGGGCGGCATCTCGATAAACTCGATTCTGCAAAAGATAACAAATACAGTGCTCACTCGGTTATGTCACAGTTCCCGTTTTTAACGTGTTTTTGGTGATTTTTGTGATATAACGCACATAATGTGACTAGAAAAATGCGCCTAAAATTGACCGATTATAGTATATATTATCCGCAAAAATATATATCAATTCTGAGAGCTGACAATTCTAAACCTATAATTAATTATTATTGACTGAGGCACTGTCGACTGGCCACTTCAGCCCTTTCCTGTAAAACCAATGGATTCCATTCCAACTTGGTGGTTCACTTTGGATCTCCCTAGCCTACTCCTGGTTCCCCAGAGCCGGTTAAAGGCCCTGTGAAAGCCCACATAGGGTTAATAGATCAGCATGTCACACTCACTTACTTTTGCCTATTCTTCCCCTTGGGGTTTTCAAGGCGTAAGGAATGGCCAGGTAACCGGGGTATTATTTACCAGGTCGCTGTGGTATCAAACGATATCACTCCGTTTTTTCGCCCATGGCGATATAAAACGGAGACCTTTAGGTCTATGCGATGAGCCCAAGGGGTTCTCGCAAAGTTCTACCACCTTCTCGTTGAGAACTGGTATTCATGGTTCACCTTTCCTTTGGGCAGTTTACCGAGCCTGTGGTCAGGGAATCATGAATTGATTCCGGGTCTGTCTTTATAATTTGGGCCTTGCGGCCCCGCGTTAAAGCGTTAATTACAGGACAGACCAGCATGGTTCTCCATCTGGCTTTATTGTCTCCTAATAAGAGACCAGGCAAGGGTTGGGTTATTGGCCGTTTTAAAGGTCGGGAGGAATGTTTCGCCCGTGTCGCGATAGTTGTTGCAACCTCGGGCTCTTTACCTCAACCATGGGCTTGTGTTGCACTCTGCAGCGATACCCGGGGAAAATTTTTAAATTTTTAAAAATTTCTATATCAATTCTTGATAAGATGGAAATTAATCGTGATACCTTTTGTGAATTTCCAATTCAAACATCTGTAACATGGGTCGCTTTGGCCAGGCTGGGACAAAGAGTGCCATAATTAGGGGTCGGAAAATATTAGATTTGGTACAAATCATATATTTTTACAAAATTTCTGGAAAATTTTCACCCATAATTACTCTGGTTTGAAGGAATTTATATATTTTATTTTATTTTATCGAAAATTCGAAATTATAACTAGATTTTGGCAAAATCATATAATAATATATTTTCCGATCCCTGGTCATAATAAAGAAAACTAATATTGTTTATTACTTGAAAACACACGATAAAGCCATTTATAAAATATATTTTAAGAGTTTATTAAAAGGTTGCAAAAGTAATTAAATTCTTTGTTATTGTCGGGCATCGCTGCAGAGTACAATACAAACTCTGCGATGAAGGTGTGGAACCTGCGGTTTCGACAACAATTATAACATGAACGAATAATTCACCGAACCTTCAAAACAACACATAAACTTAGTTTGGTCCTTTAATAGAAATACAATTAAACTAGTTGAGATAAATAGTGTTCATTCCCGTAATTAACACTCAAAACGGTGCCACACGACCCAAAGGAACAAGACAGGCTCGGAATAAATTCACGATTTCCTAACCACTTTCCCTTTGATCATCCAAAGAAAAGATGAGCCATAAAAACTAGTTCTCATCGAGAAGTCGGCGGAATATTACGGCGATCCATTGGACTCATCACATAGACTATAAGGATTTTCGTCTTATACAATCGAGTATCATATAAAAAATTCAAATGCATTTCCAAAATGACATTTTATTATATGATGCTGTCTTCCAGTAAATTTGTTTATTAACGTGAATTCTTCCTTTATTTATTTTAAGTGCCATTTAAGGGCAATTTAACACATGAAACTCAACAGGAAAATTTTTTTTCAATTATATACCAATGGAATGATTAGAATGTGGAGACTAAAATATGAATTTT
>JASNJN010000440.1:0-12727 GCA_030180075.1 Mikrocytos mackini | reverse complement strand
TACAAATAAAAGAGGAAAAGGTTTTGTGAAAMRATAAATTCTGCTTTTTACGTGGGAGGCATTTAAAAGCTAAATTTATATAAATTTCGATATTTTGATGCAAAATATTAAAAATTTCGTTCATAACACTAAAATCTTATCATAATACCCCAGTTTATTATAGATTAGCTGAATTATGCTCTTGATAATCAATTACAACATAATTTATTTCGAAATAATAGTAAAACTCGCATATTGATTTTCGATATATCGATTATCGAAAATATAGAATTATCGAAAAATCCACTATTATTTCGATAATCGATAATGTCGAGATCGATAATTTAAATGTCTATGTATATCTCGACGATATACTAGTTTTCTCACAAAGTCTTCAGGAACACTACAAAGTTCTGAACAATCTTCTTAACTTTCTACAAAATCAAGGAATTAGTATCAACTTTGACAAGAGCCAGTTCCTTAAAAGCGAAATTTGCTATCTTGGAATCATCATTAATGAACATGGAACCAAGGCCGACATCAAACGAGTGGATCAATTCACACATACCGCCCTAAATACCAAGAAACAGGTTTAAAGATTGCTAGGGTTCTTGAACTGGTTTCGCCCATTTATTCAAAACTTCTCCCACAAAGCAATTCCGCTTACAGATAAACTAGGAAAGGGGAAAACGTTCAAATGGTCCACAGAAGACCAAATCAGCGTGAATAAATTGATTGACGAAATCAAACACCAAACACTGCTCTATTGCCCCAATGAGAAAGAGGACTTTTTGCTACACACCGATGCCTCAGAAGAAGACTTCACATATTTTATTGGAAATAATATTTTTTATAAAAATTTTAAATCAACAAACAATAACTATAATACACTCCATTCTGTGTATCAGAAGCTTATGACCACCACAAAGGTGTTGGATCTGGATTTAAAGTAATTTTGGGGATACTTTTGAAAATCATGACGACCAAAAATTGTCGAATCGACTAAATGTTAATTTTATCACAATCTTAATGCAAACTCGGAATTCCAAAGCCCATACATATGTTAAAATTCGCTAAAACACAACATATATCATTTTAAGCGATTTTAAAGGCAAAAATTTCAATGTTATTTCCTATAAAATATGCACTGTCAGAAGAAGCCACCGGCGGTGTCCTAAGTCAACAAGGCAAACCAGTCGGGTTATTCTCAGCGAAATTATTGCCCGCTCAATGTCGGTATACAACAATGGAGAGAGAGATGCTCGCGATCGTGCATTCCCTCAATCGCTTTAAAAATATTATATACGGGAGCTTCACAAGAATCCTAACCGATAATAAGAATCTAACATTTGACCAGCCAAAAGTTGTCTCGATAGTTCATCGCTGGAAACTGGCTATTTCCGACTATTCCCATAAAATCGAACACATTAAAGGCGCAAAGAATCAGCCTGCTTACTATCTCTCCAGGGTTAATTCTATAACACCCAGTGAACAAACGGACACATTCTATGAATTGGAACTAATACAGCGAGCCCAAGAAAACGATCCTACGACAAACGAGCTTTTAGAAAAGGGGACGATACACGTTAAAATATATAAAACGCATAGCATTGTAGTGGACGAACTAGAGCGCCTATTTATTCCCCAATCTTTCGTAAAGATCAAACCCGATGCGCTTCATCAAAGTCTTGGATACTCAGAGGCCCAAAAACTTTATTTGACTTTAAAGAAGTATATAAATGTTAAAGGCCTTAAAAATAAAATACAAACTTTAATCAGATCATGCGGGCCTTGTCTAAAACAGAAAAATACAATAAAACCAAATAAAAAGCTATTGGGAAACCTACAGGTCAGCGCACCACACAAACGGATATCTTCTGATATATTCGGCCCCATACGAATATCTGAGTTCGAAACTTCCTTTGAGAGGTCTAGATTCTTCATAATTACTATTACAGATAATTTTAGTAGATTCTGCGAAGTTCAGGCAGAAGAACACACCACCTCAGAGACCCTTATACAAGGAATCTTGAAAAACGGGTTGGAACGCTTCCCAAAACCAGAAAGTTTACTCACCGACAGGGTGTCCCAATATTTAGCTGAAAGGTTCCAAAACTTCCTCTGGAATAATAATATTCTATACTTCCCAACTGCCAGCTACAGTCCCCAAAGCAATGGGATCTCAGAGCTTATAAACTCAACCATATCGACTATCCTTCGTATACGCAAAGGAGCCCGGATTGAAGAGGTCCTTGATACAATATGCATGAGTCTAAACGAAGGGTATCACAGAGTTCTAAAATACAGTCCCTCGGAGCTCACCTTCAACTATTCTAAATTCGACCCTTTTCACAGAACTTTACAGCTAGATCTTGGAGAAACATATGAAGATATCCTCCAAAGAACTCGGCAAGAAACTGAAAAGGAAAACCTCGAAAGAAAAGAAGTAAAATATGAGGTCGGTCAGGACATACTGATAAAGACTCCGTTTTCCCAGAAATTAGACGACAAATTTTACGGCCCCTTCAAAATCACAGAAGTTAGCAGTTTGGGTAATCAGATAAAGGCAGAAAACGGGCAGAAAATTACATGGCCGCACATAACAACGTGACGCCGTTTTTTGTTTAAAGGAGGGAAGGATGTCGTACACGGGGGTACTCCCAGAATAGCCCTTTGCAGAAGACCTAATATGTTATGTAAAGATGACATAAGATAAATAAATATAACTTTCTTTTTGATCATAAAACTTGTTCTTCAATAACTGTGTCAAACAACAACCATTTCTCACCGCCATACCTGGACAACCAGTCTAGATGGCGAAGGCCCGGCCATAGTGCCGGCAATTATTCGATTAGAATTTACAAATCAAATCTCGTCTTTGAATATCGGAGTTTTAAGTTTTTATTGCAAAAAACGAACCCAAAGAATACCAGTTCAAATAAACTTTTTTGATTCACCTTAGCATTAAACCTGTGTGATATTCGAACAAACCCGTAATATCTGAAATATACTTAGTTTTTTACAAAGTTAAATACTCAACAACCCAACATAATTAACACCTATAGATGGCGTTAATCAAACCCAGACCGTCTCCCCCTGCGCACTTAAAGAAGATACTGCTCCTTGTATGCCTAGTATACTTCTGTAACGTTTTCTTCCTTCATTTTCTCAGGACTATGGCCGCTTACATGGCCCCATACATCGCGGAGTATCCAAACCGTTCCCACAAGATCTCTTCGATAATATCGTTCATCTACATCCCTTCAATCTTCCTCGGCATCTTTGTGGGAAGAATATCGGACATCCTCAAGCCAGACCTAGCTCTGGCCATATTTTCCGTCGTATCCTGCAGCGGTCTTTTTCTACTCTACATATTCGCCGAAGTAAGAACAGGGCTAGGGTTTCTGTACCTATCCATGCTCGTGTACGGGACCGGCTCCAACCTAAGCAAGATCCCAATGCAGAAGATAACCTCCGTTCTGTTCGCTGGGCCTCACCTGGCTCTTGCACTAAACATAACTCAGGTTTTCAGTCACTTGGCAGGGATAGTGAGTTCTCGGATATCTCCCATGTTGTTCAAGCTGGTCGGTTACCCAAAGATATTCCTCGTTATATTCTTCATCACATCTTTAAACCTGCCCCTCTTGCTGATACTCATACAACTCGTGAAGCTGAGAAGTTCTTATAGGATATCCCTGTCATTAAAAAGCGACTCTAATACAGACAATGAGAACACAATCAGTAAAGCCGGCGTCAATACAGACAATGAAGACATGGACAACAAACTCAAAAATGATCAGAGTGTTGACGTACATAACGAAAGAAGGATAGAGGAAATCATGGAAATACAACACACGCACAAAAAGGAGAAAAGATACAGAGAAAGTCTGAGAAGAACAAGCAAGCTAAGAAATTTAAGAAAGAAAAAACCTGGCATTAAAGACTCGTTCGCCAAATTACTGTTCGGCGTGGACAGAACTTTCTTCATTGTGCTTCTAATGGCGTTCTTTGTGGATGGAGTGCAAGTGTGTTACAAGAACCTTGAAAGCCTGGTCTATAAGGACATCTTCAAATTCGACTCCTCGACATTTGCCACAATATTAATGCTCACGAAAATGATAAACTTACTCACTCCGTTTTCTTCAATAATAGTAGACAAGTGGAAATATAGGCAGTATTACTTCTTGTTTAGCGTGGGTGTAATGTTGATGTGTCACGGCGTGTTCTACACCTGTTACGCTTATGAGTACGCGCTTAATAAAGTTCTAGTGGTGGTCGTGGGAGCTTCTATGAGACTGGCGTTCAGTTTGTTCCAGAGCTCCTTTTACAGTTTCTTCGCGATCGTACTACATGGAAATATAAGGGGCTTCGGGTTCGGGCTAGTGCTCTCTGTGCTCGCAACAGCACATAGTATATTTCCGCTGCTCTATGTGAATTTAAAGATGAAATCCTACATAATATACATAATGCTAGAGGTTGTTGGATTAGGAATAGGAGTGGTTTTGTTCTTTGTTAATATTAAGAAAAGAGATATATTGAATAAAGACAAGAAAGATTGGGATAGAAACCGGAATAGGAATAGGAACAGAAATAACTAATAAACAATTATGCCAGTATATAATATACCGATAATTATCTTGTTTTGATAAACATAGTGCATAAGCTTATATTTTATTTAATGTATTTAATACTTAATAAACCGTTTATGAAAAGATTACAATTAAAATTTGATATGAATAATTTAAACAATTAATACTCTTACCAATATAAATCATACTAATTATATTTGCAAATAAAACTACGTTAAACTTTGAACATTTATTAATCACTACTTATTTTATTTTTCAAACACCTTCCACTCTGCGCTCTTTTCATTCTACTATCGAACACACTTGCCGTCATTGTTGTTTCTCCGTTTATTTCTATAAAATAATTAATCCCAATAAACATAACGAACGGTCTATTCTCTTCGGCTGTCACTAAAATGTTTCCATTAAACACACTGTTCCCATTTATATCAACGGTAAGTGCTGTACTTACAGCTTCTTTATAGCCCTTTGCTTTTCCATTAGATACAGGTTTATCTCCAATGTGCTTACTAACTATAACTTCGTACTTTATCTGGTTAAAAGAATCATACGCGACGTTTACTCTTATTATTGTTTTCAATACATCAAGAAAACCAACTTTCTGTTTGATTTCGCAGATGTAATCGTCCCCTTCATGTAGAATGGACGAAACGCCCCGCTCAATGCTTTCTCTCGCCATGTCTCTAATTGTGTTTAATATTTCCTGCCTGGTGGCCATCTCAAAGCAGTTGGAGGCTTCCTGGCCGTTTATAGAAAGTTTGGGTTCCTGGGCATGTTGTTTGAATAGTTTGTAAACTGACGTGCCATTTGTTTGTTTCAACTTGAAAGGAGACAGGGAGAATTTGAGGGACGTTTCAGAATCCATATGCCTTGTTGAAAAATCGATAGAATAAGAAGAAGATGTGTAAGGAAGAACAATCTCTTTTAGATCCTGTACAGAATGGTAGTTTGTGTACGGGTAGTGTGAAGTGCCCTGTGGAGTCGCCTGGGCCATATAGACAAGTGGCTTGTACGTCTTGGAGAATGTAGAAGGCTGTCTCACTAGAATGAAGAGGTAATTGAAAGTTTCTCCTTTATCAGTTGTGTTTGTACAGAAATAACCACGAGTAGTTTTGTCGGATGCTAAAAATCTCTGTCGGAAGCCAAATATCAAGGAAGAAAACAGGGTAATTGAAATAATCAACATCAGTTTATTCTCAAAAGTTAAATTTTGCGGATATTTTTCGAGTAGAAAAAAAACCACAACAGGAAATAATCTTCCGTATCAAAAATATACTTGATTATTATCATAAAAAATAAGGGACAGGGCAACTACGGAGGTTTTACGTGTATTGCATAAAAATGGGATCAAACCCAAAATCATAGACATCAGTCAGAGTTTTGTTTAAAAATTTCCCTACCACAGGGGTCCATATGACCCATAGGCATTTCCCAAAATTGCCCATGTCGTATCCTCGACGTCAAGAAGATCTTAGTAAGATCTTTGGAAGAAATAAAATATTATATAGGGTTAATTTTTTTAGAGGACAGTATTTTATCAGTACTTTTTGCACTTTGTATATGTCGGGATCATAATAAGCCCAACCGTATTTTATATTGACGTATCCCACAAGCTACGTCATAAGTTGGCTACTAGAAAGAAGAGGAATTTCGAAGAACATTCCTCTTTTCTAAATAATTAAGAATATTAAAATTCGCAATAAAAAATATATTAAATTTAAAACTTACTAAGAGTATAACAATGGCATTCGATGCACCCACACACTCATCGAATCAACACAACAAGCACCACGCCTATTCAGGACGCGTCAAGTTGAATTCAACAGCGAACAAGGGTGCAAGTTACCCACCTTATAGGTTCAACACAAACCTACCATATAAGAGGAGGAATGATAATTTTGAGAGGCACCAGGTTAGACCTACTCCAGCCTCGTATAATGATTCAGGAGATCGATATCTCAAAAACCACGAATCATATAGGTCTGTCATCCATATTAATAACAAATTGGAAGATGACTCTCCGTTGCTTCAATTCCCAACAACCATAGGAGGAAAAACGGGCCCGACAGTGACAATTCGGCAACTCAGCCCCGGCAATGCTAGAGACAAGAACTTTCAGGGATGGCTCAAGAAAATGAACTATATTCTTGACAATAATCCTTGGTCAGATGAAGTTAAGGTTGATAATATAAGGGCCGCCGTCTCTGTCGATCTACACGACATACTCAAAGGAGAAACTAAGAGCGGAGAAGCGATCTATACGTTACTCTCCGAGTTTTATCCATATTCGGACTTCGAACTGTATGAGCAACAACTATTAACCATACAAACCAGACAGTTCGAAACAGGACGGGAGTTTCTACGCTGCTTCGAGACCATCATCGAGGAGGCAAATCATTGCCTAAGGAAAGAAGGCACCTTGAGCCAGAGAGAAATAAAGAAGTATTTCTTTGGCGCTATGAATCACAAAGAAAGAAAACAGATACAATATCTAAACCAGGATTAGCGAACCGATGATAATTTTTGAAATATATTGTATCTTCCGGAGGAAAATACACTAAACATAACTCTTAGGCGGTGGTTTAATCGACACCACCTCGATGAACGGTCGGTTTAAAATTTGAAAATTTCCAAAATTCGAATTTTTACAATTTGAAATTTGGGGGAAAATGAAATTTTACGTGGTAAAAATGAAATAATTTGGGGATATTGGGATGTTTTGGGGGAACATGAAACAATCAGGGGGAAATGAAATCTGAACCGGCATTTCTCTTTTTAAAGGCAAGTAAAATTGAATCGTTTATATCAGGCTAATTCGAATAATAACTGTATTCGAACCGAAATATTCGAATCTAGATATGTGATTGATATGGTTAATTGCGAACTCTATATACCTGGTAATTGAACAAGAAACGTGGATAAAAGTATAATCTTAAATGGATATATAAACAGGGTTGATTTCAGTCCACAAATAAAACGTTTTGTCCGGGACACTGTTTTAACCAGGTTAAACCGGATTAAACTGGTTTAAACCGCTTAGAAAATCACAAAACGTGACTTTGAAAAATATACAAGATTTTTCGATTTTCATATTCAATCAAACCATGAATCGTAATGCCAGAAAATAACAAACAAAATTCTTATTGAATAATAAAAAAGCATCCAAATTCTAAATCACAAAATGTAAAATCAAAATTTAACAAAACCCCGATAAATTTGCACCAAAAATTTTATGGAAATTTTCCCTACCAAATATGGGATTTTATCCGGACAAAACGTCCTAAACGTTTTGACCGGAACGGTTTTTACCGGTTTTAACCACTCGGATTAAACTGGGCGGTTTAAACCCACTGACCCTACATATAAACGCTCATGAATTTATTATTTTTAATTTCAAACCTTATAATTTTATTTAATGTTGCGAATAATGTTAAAATATTTCATGTTTAAAGTTACGCGAATGGTCGAAAATTTTGGAATATTGCCATAGATGGCTAGAAAACCAGATTTGCTGTCTAATAGCAAATGTTTTGGGTATTTCTACTTCGAAGTGTTTCAGTATGCTGCTAAGTAAAATATATGACGTTTATAATATTATACATCATAACTCATATGATATGGACATAATTTTGATGTTGGTTGTTTAAAATGGTTTACTTTTGCTACGTTTCTCTGTCACGTGCTAAGATCAAGTAAAATGGTAAATAAAAAATATCTGATTTAACAAGGAATAACTTACTAAGGTTATAATCGTTAGATATACTAATGTTATTGCCAATTCATATGTTAAATAAAAAGTATTTTATTCAATAGAAAATTTTAATTTTACAAAAAATCAATAATATCTTTTGTTTAGTAACCCATAATATAACTGCGGACATATAATTTTTTATTATTGGATTGTGAAAATCTCCGTAATATGGATGCTGTGGTAAAATATTATATGTGAACTGTTATCCAATGTTCCCATTAAGCAATAATTAATTCCAGGGAACAGAGAATACATGATTAATAACCACATCATATGATTGGTAAAACAAAACGTCTATGTTCCGGGCAATAAAGCTTATACTTAATGTTCGCAAAACAGTTAACTGAAAATCCGGAAAACGGATATTTTTATAGCAAACGGTTCACGGTTTTTGTAATTTCAAGATTTCCTTTATAAAGCGGTTAACCGAAAGATTTCGAATATCGAATAGATCAGGAAAACGGATATCATTTTGACATCACCCAGATGAATTTTTTTATTTCCAGAAAATCTTATAGGAAAATTTTATTTAGATATATAAAAAACCGATAGTTGTATTTTTAAATAACCAAAGTTCGTTTTTGGGCAATATTTATGTCTTATTTTACAGATAAGCAAAATGTAATTATTTATATCTAACCAATTCGAATAGTTCCGGTATCCGACGCAAAAATATTCGATACCTGATATGCGATCGTAACGGTTAATTGCAAACTCTACTTATACAATATACAAAGCAGGATACACAGTATTGTTGTGGTTGTAAACATGGGTTAGGTGTCAATATAAGTAGAAAGTATTAGACCTCAATGGAATAAGTACGACAAACGCCTTCGTAATAAAATTTACTATGTTTTAAAAAATGAACAGTAAATAACAATAACGTCTAATATACAAATCGACATATATAACAATGTGATGTCAATATTGCTGTATGCATCGCATCAGTTAACAAACTCATTGACCAAGGTGAGCAACCCGGCAATTTTTCAAAATATTATGTAAGATCAATAAAAATTATTTAGCAAACTTTAAATATTTTTCCATGTTTGTGAGTAGAGATTGGACACTTGCAAAATGTAAGAATATTCCAAAAATCTTCGAAATTTGGAAATGTGTTAATATACTGAAAATTTCAAAATAAATTTATTTCCAATATTGATTTCGTCATTCTGATTTTTAAAACTAAATTTTGMAAAATTGCCGGGTTGCTCACCTTGGTCAAAATATTATGTAAGATCAATAAAAATTATTTAGCAAACTTTAAATATTTTTCCATGTTTGTGAGTAGAGATTGGACACTTGCAAAATGTAAGAATATTCCAAAAATCTTCGAAATTTGGAAATGTGTTAATATACTGAAAATTTCAAAATAAATTTATTTCCAATATTGATTTCGTCATTCTGATTTTTAAAACTAAATTTTGCATAAATTATTTGTATTTAATTCCAAAATTTAATTTTTCATATCAAAAATCAACGAATATTCGAAAATTTTTGAAATATACGGAAAACAAATACCAGAATCCGATTTTTGACGAATATTCAAAGTTTTCAAAACGAATATTCGTAAGTCCAATCTCTATTATTGAAAAAGCGACATTTATATTTACTCGTTATAAAATTATTAATAACAATATCATAATATTATTAGATTATTTATTTATGCTTCTCATTAAAACAGTTTTTACATAAATWATWCTTAGKTTAGCAATATTTGCAGTAMTMWACTCCTTTTAAATTTGTGTCAACTACCAATAAATGGCCCTTTTTGTAATTTTCGGAAACATTGCTTGTTCCTAACAAGTCATATGCCAATTGTTTCCTGTAATTGTTCATTGTCAGACGAGTTTTCCTGTGCAATGATTGCTGAATAAGAAAACTGTTAGATACAGCAGTCCCAAGTAGTAGTTCAAAAGCAACTTTTCTATACCATTTAACAGTTTTGCGAAGATGTCCACTATATGAATTTAACTGATCTCCTAAGTCAACTCCACCCTTAAACTGATTGTAATCGTTTATACAATCAGGAATAGTGTATGCTTCTTTTCTAAAATTTAATTTCGTAAAACTTTTAAGATTATGTTTAGTGGAGACACAGTAAACATCACGTGTCGATTTCCACTTATAGACGCGAACACCTTCTTCATTTTCCACTCCAATGTATTCACCTTTAGCTAGGTCCAACTTTTTAAGATATGGCGGAATTCCGACTCGATGAGCCCGTAAAGTTCCTACTACATCTATTCCTTTGCACAACATAGTTCCGGCCAATCGAATTGAAGTGAAGAAATTATCCATATACAATGTATGGCCTTGTTCTTCGAACCCCACAGTCAGTTCTTCCACTAACCTCTCTGACGAAAGCCTATTCATATCATCAGAGGTTTCTTCCTTACCCTGATACATTTTATTGGATAGTACATACCCATTAGAGCAAGATATACGATAAAGTTTTACTCCAAACTTTGCAGCCTTTGACGGTATGTACTGTCTAAACCTCAACCTCCCCTTAAAAGCCACCAGCGATTCGTCAATTACAAGATTTTCGGTTAAAATGGCATACTTTCTAAACAAGTTGTTCATTCTTGTTATAAGTTCGTTAATTTTATATTTCTTATTTTCCCCCTCTATTTCCTCACAAAAATGTATATTGGTTAAAAGAGCACAAAATCTATCACGGCACATATACTCCCTAACCTTCAAATTTCCAAATAATTCATCAGTTGACCAATAATCAGATAATTTACGCAATTTTACCACACCGATATACATCATCAAACCAAAAAACACTTTCATTTCTTTTTTATTAGTTTCATATAGTTTATTTATATTTGAATTCTCTTTGTCTTTTGTTTTTTGTTTTTTGATATTGATATATTTATTGGTATGCTTTACTATTTCGTCCAAAGTTTCGTCATTCAAAAAGGTTTCATAGTAATTTTTATTATTACTATCAAATTCAACTCTTTTATTTTCAAATAATATCCTTTCTTTCAAGTTGTCATTATGAATATAGTTCCATTGTGAATCATCTTCCAAGCAGTTGAAAAACGTAGAAAATCTCGGGTTTGATATGTAATTTTCGTAAAACATCTCGTTTTCGCTTAATTCTGTCTTCATATAAATTTGGCTATCATTCTCATTATTATGGTTATTATTATCAATAACAAACAAATCAAACAAATGATCATTTGTAATTATATCATAATCCATGTAACTAATGTTCTCTTTAGGCTGAAGCTTGAGGGTTTGATCTTTATACTCAATAAAGTTGTGTTCATTTTCGATTAAATGTTCTTTCTTTAGTTCTATACTTTTGAAGTCTTCCAATCTGACCATACTATTTCTTATAGCTATATTGATGTGCGCACAAGGAGAACGAGAATAGCTGGTTGTTGAATATTTACCATAGTGCCACAGAATGTGCGAAAATGCAGGGCCTTTAGTTCCTCTGGGCGTATACTGGTTTGTATTGTTATATCTTCTGGTATCAACTTTCTTGTATGTATTATCTTCATCCTCCTCCATTGAACAACTCATTTGCTCCTCACAGACGGTTTGTTGAACAATCTCCTTGTAATTAGATTTCTCATCCAACGAAGCCTTTACCCTTCGAACTGGCAAAGGAAGTGTGACAACGGAGTCTTCCATATCGGTAGGTAGTTTATAGTCCGAGTCGTTAGTTACATGGATTATGATATAATTACAAATGATCATTTGTTTGATTTGTTTGTTATTGATAATAATAACCATAATAATGAGAATGATAGCCAAATTTATATGAAGACAGAATTAAGCGAAAACGAGATATTTTACGAAAATTACATATCAAACCCGAGATTTTCTACGTTTTTCAACTGCTTGGAAGATGATTCACAATGGAACTATATTCATAATGACAACTTGAAAGAAAGGATATTATTTGAAAATAAAAGAGTTGAATTTGATAGTAATAATAAAAATTACTATGAAACCTTTTTGAATGACGAAACTTTGGACGAAATAGTAAAGCATACCAATAAATATATCAATATCAAAAAACAAAAAACAAAAGACAAAGAGAATTCAAATATAAATAAACTATATGAAACTAATAAAAAAGAAATGAAAGTGTTTTTTGGTTTGATGATGTATATCGGTGTGGTAAAATTGCGTAAATTATCTGATTATTGGTCAACTGATGAATTATTTGGAAATTTGAAGGTTAGGGAGTATATGTACAGTGATAGATTTTGTGCTCTTTTAACCAATATACATTTTTGTGAGGAAATAGAGGGGGAAAATAAGAAATATAAAATTAATGAACTTATAACAAGAATGAACAACTTGTTTAGAAAGTATGCCATTTAACCGAAAATCTTGTAATTGACGAATCGCTGGTGGCTTTTAAGGGGAGGTTGAGGTT
>JASNJN010000436.1:0-16743 GCA_030180075.1 Mikrocytos mackini | reverse complement strand
TTTTTTTTGGAAATTCAATTTTTTTAGTAATTTTGATACAGTCTAATGTTATTAATAGTAAAAAGCGACTTTTAATGATAAGTATTAAAAATTTTGTAAGAAAAAATTTTTTTTTTAATTTTTTTTGATTTTTATGTAAAAAGTCAACCTCAAAATTTTATGAATTAAACCCACAATTTTTGCTGAAAATTTTTTTATAGCTTTCTAAGCGATAGATCTAGAATACTGATTCAAAAGTATTTTGGAAAAATATTCGTTGTGTTGATATCTCAAAAACAGGTGTTTTGAACCACAATTTTTAAATTTTAATAATAATGTGATTGAAACATTTTTGAAATTTTTTTATTATTTTTATTTGTAGATTTTTTGATAATACAACGATCAAAAAAATTTTGAAAAAATTAGTCCAAACAAATTAATGTTTTTAGATGTAGACTTTTTTGAAATTTTCCAAGGGGGTCCCCTTGAAATTTTTCCCAAAAAAATTTTTTTTCGAAAATCGTTGTTAGGCCATAAAAGCACATTTTGGGTGAAATAATTTTTTATGTACAAAAAAAATCGGGGAGAATGAGTCAAAATGGGGGAGAATTTATTTTTAGGGGAGAATGAGTCAAAATAGGGGAGAATGAGTTGCAACCTTTAAAAAACATATTAATGAGCGTTAATATATTTCAAAAACTCGTCATATATTATATCCATCTTATCAATTGGTGTTGATATCATCTTTTTAATTTCACTTGCACCTTTAAGGAATGACCGTTTATACTCTTGATTATCCCTCGATTCTATTTCGATTTGATGCTGGGAAATTTGGAATTTGTTAATTGTATTGCATGGTATATTCTGCAGCAATGGAATACCTTATAAACCGTTACCTCATTGATCAGATGCCATAACGATTTTAAACTTTTTAAATTCTATAGAAAATATATTATTATTCTACATGGCGAAATCGACAATTCATGATATATTAGAGTAGCTTGAGGCCAAGTACATAAGGGAAGAGGCCCATACACTTGGTTTCGAGACCAGCAGCCTTGATACAGAAGGTGTGAGAAAAATGGTGGTCGAGTATTATAACTAGGGGTCGGAAAATATATGACAAAAAATCGGCAAATATATGATTATATATGATTTTGCCAAAATCTCATTATAATTTCAAATTGTCAATTAAATATAATATATGAATTCCTTCAAATCGGAGTAATTATGGGTGAAAATTTTCAGAAATTTGGTAAAAAATATATGATTTGTACCAAATCACATATTTTCCGACCCCTAATTATGAGGCAAGGTACATAAACTTCGTGCGATGTGAGTCGCTGATTTAAGAGCTGTAGCAATTGCACAGGACGCAGGGGATGTCAAAGACCTCATAAAAGTTGACCTACTGAGAGTCATAATGGGGAGTGACATTGAAGACGCGATGTGGACGCTCAACAAACAGAAGGAAAAAGAGACAGAGGAGGCATTCAGGAAACAGCCGAAGCCCACCAAAGCGAACCTCCTACAGAGGTAGAGAAGCCAGCGGAGTCGCAGATCGTCCAGGGTATACCTTTACCGGACAAGTTTCTGACGAATCCAGGCACACCAAAGAAAGAATGGAAGGTATGGTATAAGGGGTTCTGGAACTACCTATACGCATCCAAAATGGATTCCCGTGAAGAATCGAGGAACATAGCCATGTTACATCACTGTCTTGGAGACGAAGGGGAAAGGTTATTAAACATTATCCCTAAGAGCAAAGGAACTTTAGAGGAGATAAATAAAATCATGTCTAGCTATTACGGCGAGACAAAGACTCATACCTTTTGGAGAAGTGAGTTGTTCCACTGTATTCAGCGAGTAGGAGAAGACGCGCGCGCATACGGAATAGACTGCGGCGCATAGTAGCCAACTGTGAGTTAGGTCAATTAGAGGAAGTGCTTGTCAGGGATTGGTTTATTGCTAACTTAAGAGACCCGATTGCACGAAGGACTCTAACAATGAAGCCCCCCGAGAAGTTCGAGGATGTAATAAACAATGCCTTTCAAATTGAAAGCTCGAATAAACCTCAGGGACAGATGGGGAATCCTTCAATAGGAAGTTTCGACAGTATAAGGGAAAGGAAAAGGGATGACAGTTACCGACAGATGATTAACTGTGGTAAATGTGAACAAAGACACTCAAACAGTCGCAAGGCCTGCCCTGCATATAATACCAGATGCAGCTGTTGCAACATGAATTGACACTTTGCAAGTATGTGTAGGATGCCAGAAACCGCACTTAGAAGTCAAAGACCAAAAAGAGGTCCCAGATATAGTGAACGTCCTCGTGACGGTCCTAGGAATAGACCCCTAGAGGGAAATTCAAGTGAGGAAGAACGAAGGTTCAGACAAGGCCCACCAAAATATGATTGAAATTCATTTTGCCTGAAATTCTTACAGTTTCCCTGATTTTTTGCCGTTTTTTAATTTTATAAATTATATTAACAAAATTTTCAAATTGAATTTATCCGCCAATTCAATTATATTTTATTTTGATGAATTATGATGGTTTTTCAAAAATAGCCAAAAACACTTTGACAAAATCAGGTCTAGATATTTCCATTACTTTATAAATTGGTACAAAAACAAACAGAAATTCCAAGAATAAACTATATTTTAAATTAAATAATCATCCTGCACATATATGTTATAAATGTCAAATCACAACATGTAAAATTCTGTAATTAGTTATTCGAAACAAAATAATTTTAGGGAAATTGTAAGAATTTCAGGAAAAATGCAACTTTTTCATGGAAAATGAAGTTGAGGTCCCAAAATATGACTACTCCCCATACACCTATAGTGGAGATGAAGACTATCATACCTTCTCAGTGCAAGGTAAAAAGAAAAGAACTTCAGAGAAAACACTCTGGTATATGAAGAGACCGATTGATGTTCACTTTCTCCTAAAAATGTTCACTTTCCTCTAAATTTGTTCACTCTCCCCACTTCTGTTCATTCTCTCCATTTTTGTTCACTCTCCCCAATTTTTGGGGGTAATTAATTTTTTTCTATTAAAATAAATAGAGTCATAATCCCATTTTGATTTAACTAACATAACATTTTTTTAAAGAATGCTGGTAATTTTGGTTTTCCAAAAAATGCAAAACGCGCGAAAAAATTTTTGGCTTGCAAATTTTTTGTATTTCGCTGGAAAATTTTTCAAAATAAATTTCCTAATAAAAAATAAAAAAATTTTTCTGAAAATATTTTAAAGGTCAAAATAACGTTTTTGACGTAATAAAAAAAATTAAAAAAAAATTTTTTTTTGGAATTTTCAAAGGGTACCCCTTGACCGTTTCCCGAAAAAGTCGACACCCGAAAACATGAATTTTTTTTAATAAAATTTTTTAATAAAATTTTTAACATGCGTATTTTCGTGAGATCTACAAATAGAAGTTTTTTAAAAATTATATAATATTACCAACTGGTTTAATATCAAAATTTAAAATTTTTGGGTGAAATATAGCTATTTTTGAGACGTCGATATACCGAATATTTTTCAAAATTTTTTCTCAAAATTGTTTTATCGTTAACATATGGGCTTTAGAAATCCGCAAAAAAATTTTCAGAAAAAATTTGGATTACAAATAATATAATTTTGGGTAGGACTTTTTCGACTAATTTCGAAAATTTTTCTTCAAAATGAAAAAATATTTTTTTGCTAGAATTTCCCTAAAATCATCAAAAATCGATTTACTATTAAAGATAAATATAGAAATGACATTTGGAATTAAAAATAGTATGTGTTTTGTCAAAAAATAATTTTTTCATTTTGAAGTAAAATTTTCGAAATTAGTCGAGAAAGTCCCACCCAACCTATATTATTTTGAATCCAAATTTTTTCTGAAATTTTTTACGGATTTCTAAAGCCCAGATCTTGACGATAAAACAATTTGAAAATTAATTTCGAACAAATATTCGATATATCGATGTCTCAAAAATAGCTATATTTCACCCAAGAATTTTAAAATTTTGATATTAAATCGGTTGGAAATATTATATAATTTTTAAAAAACTTATATTTGTAGATCTCATGAAAATACGCATGCTAAAAAAATTTCAAAAATTTCATTTTTTCAGGTGTCGACTTTTTTGGGAAACGGTCAAAGGATACCCATTGAAAATTTCCAAGCCAAAACATTTTTCGTGCGTTTTGCATTTTTTGGAAAACCAAAATTACCAGCATTCTTAAAAAAAATTTTTACGTTACAGTCAACTCCGGATATAACGAAGTCATCAAAAAGGCCCATTTTCCTCTATAATTTTGTTCGGATATAACAGATTATCGCTTATAACGGGGGTGGTCGAATTTTACCGAATTTTGAAATTGAATTTTACGACCTCTGAAATATTCCCAAAATGTAAAAATTATGGAAATGCATATTGAACGTATATATTACCGGTTAGTACCAAAACTTTTCCTTACACACATCTTCATTTAGCTTAACTGAATTTTTTGATTGGATATAACGATGTTTTTTGTTATAAGCGGAGTTGACTGTAGTTAAATAAAAATGGGATTATGACTCGATTTATTTTAATAGAAAAAAATTAATTACCCACAAAAATTGGGGAGAGTGAACAAAAATGGGGAGAATGAACAAAAGTGGGGAGAGTGAAAATCAATCGTAATCTAGAATCACCTTTGTAATTTTCTGTTTTTTGTTCGACACAATATCAGAAAAACATTTTTGAACTACCTATTTAGACTCTCGAATAAAGCCTCATGATTGATATCAAAATGTTTACACCTTTTAAATTCACCATTATTGATTTCTTCCCCAAAGTCCAGCTCGATTTGGTAATCTTTGTTCTTTTTGCTATACTCTCTTATATTACAACAGTTAAGGCACAGTTGAGGATCAAACTTGAATAATTAATTTCTTGAATTAACAAATTGTATTTTGAAATACAAATGCTCCAATAAATCAACATCCGATAAAACATAGCCATATCCATATCTCTCGCAAATTTTTTTAATGCGACTATCGCGCTTAAAGACGTCATCTACATTCATCGTCTTGGATAGGTTTGGTTTGCCGAGAAATTAAATTTCAAATTGTTGAAGTCCAGTAATCCATAAATAGTCGATTCAATGTTAAAATACACTATTTGATACATTGTGGATAACTCAAGACTTTACTACGTTCTTAGGACAGAATAAGAAATGTTTATCAATCATGTTATAAATATCATAGATGGGCATTTTTTAGCCAGTCATTCGCTAAATAGTTTTCGAGGTTAAAAAGTTTTTTGGCAAAATGGAGGATCTACTAATTTTCATTTTTTGGCAAATCGGTGATTTCGTCAAAAAATAAAATTTGCGAAAAACTATTTTTGCCAGTCAATTGTTCTTTGAATGAAAAATCGTGTTTTTAGAAGTGATAACTTCAAAGAGTAAAAACACCATTTTTGTTTAACAACACCTTTAACAAGATCTGGTTAGTGCATTAGTACCTATTTCCTAAACGTTTTACATAAATTAAGTTTTGAAAACTTTTGCTAAAAAACAGGATTGACTAATTTTAGGGTAAAAAAAATCCTAAAAAGACTAGAAAGACTAGAAACAGGGGGTCATTTTTTAGGAATTTTTTGGACCCCATTATCAATTTCGGTTTTTGGCAAATGATTAAAAAGACTAAAAAATTTGTTAAAAAGTGGATTACATTGACTAATTAGTCAATATTGACTGGTAAATGCCCATCTATGATAAATATAGGTTAACTTAAAACGTACAAGATTTTATTTCTTTAAGGGGTTGTTTTGTTTTACAAATCATCTATTTGGATATTTACATAGTTTTACATCATATCTCAGCACGTTTTTAACGAATATAGTGTGTGGTGATAGTTAATACAAAAATTTTCTTTATTTTTCAAAAGTTCTAATTTTATTTAAATCAATATAACAGAAGCAAACAAGCACAATATTTTACTTTATGCAATTTAATTCTTGATAAAATGACATCGATGGTTTAAATTAACAAACATAGCCCTACTTAAAAACTATTTCTTCGCAGATCAATATAGTTCCTTGATATAGTTATGTTCATATTACTATGTTTTAACCAGCTTGGGAATAATGGTACAACTATTACTTATTTTGTATTTTAGAATTTTTTTTCATTATTACATGAGGTCTCGTGAATGCAGCGCTATATGAACTTCTTCCATACAACCAAGACAAATAGATAGATACTTTCCAACCCTATATCATCAACAAGAAATCAGGTAGTTCGCTATGACAAACAATATTAATATCATATATTACAGTTATAAAGACATGTACTGATAAACAATACATCAATCACAAAATAGAAACCAGAAAGGAACTTGACACGCTTTTGTTGACATTATTATGCATTTAGAATAATTTAGATATAATTCAACACGAAATAGTGATTTACACAATATATACAACTCCTTACAAACATTCTTTACACTATATAATCGAAATATATTATATTAACTGTATGGGCTATATATACTTCGGCTCAGGACTTTATTATACATTAAAGACGGAATTGCATGAAATAATATTCAAAATGTTTTCGGACGTACATAAGGTTAGGAAGATTTACAAGGGAAGCATGTGCTTACACATACCTGTCAATTGGGATATGATGGACTATATCCATCAGGTGTATGATCAGTCTATAACTCTTTATAGAGGAATAAATTAGAATAATTTCTTGTGATAAAGGATAAGTAACTTGGAAATATTAACCAAATTAAATGTAAATGCATTTGTTTAATTAAGGGTTGAAGAGTGATATAGATAATAATGAATTTTAGTTTGAAAAGATTCAGAAATATATCCCTATTTAACAATTTAATATGAACATATTCCAACTATTAATTTGTAAATGATTATTTAATAAATGAAAGTATTATAGACTTAATATTCGGTCAACAATTTTAAATAGTCTATATATACCGAAACCAGTAATTATAAATATAATATTTTTATCTTTGTGTCATTTATAACTATTCCGTTTAATATTCTCAATAATATTTTCTAATAGCTCTCTTTTTTATCAGTTGACATATTTTTCTTGTTTTTTATCACAAAGCCCAGTTGTTTGGTTAATATCCCAATAAAATTTGTATTGTTTTTATTTCTTCTATCTTTTTTATTTCTATAATCAGCACTAGCTTCGGTAGTTTTGATACAATTTTCATTTTCAAATTGTAAATCTTGTGATTCCTGGGCTGTATAAAGATTTTTTCTTTCATTTAACTCCATTTTTTCATGCTTAGTTTGAATATGATTAATATAACAATCGTATGTTATCTGTTTAACTGGAAATTTCACAATATTTACCAAAGTTGTCCTTTTCCACCTCGCTGGTATTGTCTCTATAAAGGCATACAAATCTAACCCAATTTTGTTGTAGCATGAAAAGCAACATATTCCGTATCTCTTATTAATTTCACACTTATTAATTTCATCGCTTTCCTCTTTACAACACATAGTAGTAAATATCGTATATCCCGATATCGTCAAATAGTTCTGAATAAATAACAGGCTGTCAGAATGAGGTAAATGTATCGGCATCTTCATATATTTTCGAATGATATCAGTTTGGAATTCAGTCGAATATGTTCAAGGTAGGAGTGTAGGCTAACGAAAAAGAATTCTTCTTCCATCTTTTTAGTATATTTTCTTTTCAGGGCACTGTTTATGCCCTCCGCTCTGTTATTCGTCATCGACATACAATCCTGTAATGTATACATGTATAACGAGACACTTTCGGCCCTAACATTATGCCAACATTGGTCATAGTATTCACGTATCGGTACTGAAAGGGAATTATACAGATGTGTGAATTCTTCTTCCGTTTTACATGTGAATAAACAACGAACAAGTTTAATTTCGTCTTCTCTTGATTGTTTTCCTTTGATAATTTTGTTAATTCGTCTTTCAAATGCTTGGAGAATGTGGAAGTAGCATAATCGAAGCGTACAATTAGGAAAGAAATTCCTAATCAACTTGCGTTCTACAAGGTCCTTATCAGTTAGACACAATCTAACATTACGTGGGTCATTATTTTGGCAGAACACTTCAAAAAAACAATCTAAAGTATCATAGCACTCGTTATTTGAAGAAAAAATCCAAACTGGTTCCGTTTTTAATTCGCCTGTGATCACACTTAAAATAAACACCGTGCTATCCTCTTTTAGCAAATTGTATGTGCCATCGAAGAACAATATGTCGCCATACTGTTTAAAAACTTCCCGCATATAATCGTTTTGATAATATATACCAACACAATATCCATCACGATTGTAAATAGTCTCTATATCTCCTAATAACTCCAGGATATTAAACTTATTGGCATAAATTTTTTCATTTTCTTTAATTATTTTTTTAGTTTTAACATACACATCATTATAATTCAGGTGTGCGTCTTGAATACATTCCGATTGTTGCATCACGTTTCGTATTGGAGCATCAAGTTTAATGCCAATTTCAAGCTCCTGGTTGAAATTTTCATTTATTTCTTGGTTTATAAATGTCTTTCTAAATGATAGATTACCATGTAGATCATGTGGTTTGAAACTAGTGATAACAAAAGCGTTGAATTGGCACTCAGCTTCTAACAAAAATTTGCATCCTATTTTCTTTGAGAATGACTTCTTTTGCATATTCTCTTTAACATGGCCTTCTTCTTTATCAGTCTTTGATAAATTTCCATTCGCGCCGAATTCGCAACTCATGGTCAATTTCATATATTTAAAGCGTTTGATTAGGTTGTATGATCTTTGGAGTTTGCTGTTGTTCTTTATTGCAGTTTCAATAGATAAGCTACTCTTTTTAATCAAAACATGACCATGAATCTCATTGAATTGTTTAAGCTTCTCCTTAAATGACGTGTATGAATCAAATTTGTCGCATTCTTTAAAAACCTGAGCGTTAATGATGGACACTGTACCATCCGGTTTTACATTCTCGTTGCACGTAATATCAGTTGTCGTCTTCATTGTAGTGCTATTAGATGAAGTACACATCTGTTTTCTTTCTAGTGTATTTATCCTATCTGTCTGTTTTTTTTCATTGTTGCTTCGTGTTGAATAAGCGTCTACGAGTTCACAAGAAACGGAACCGGACAATTTCATCTGAAAATAATTTTTAAAAAATAAATAACCAGTGTATGTGTTTATAAACCTACCAAAGTTTAAACATGGCCCAAAAGATCTCTGATATGCATCTGACACTTAATATTTGCTATTTCTATATCTTGTTCAAGAATATTATATTTGTGTTCAAAACGGCGTCCTACGTAATTACAAGATAAATAATACGGCTTTATAATAGCATGTTTGTTGATTTAGACAAAAGATCTCTTATTGATGATATATCACTTATTAAAAAAATAAAGAAAATTTTTGCATTACCTATCACCACACACTATATTTGCTTTAAAACGTGCAGAGATATGATGTAAAACTATGCAAATATCTAGATAGATGATTTGTAAAACAAAGCAACCCTTTTTAAAAATAAAATCCTATACGTTTTAAATCAATCATAAACAGGGTTCTGATTTTATCCTACTTTTGGGCTAATGAATATCCTACTTTATTATGTTTTTCAAACTATAAATTTTGTAATTTATGATAGATATCGCACTTCATAATTTTGGAAATTAAAGCAGAAATTTAATTCTATCAACACACAAAAAACGAATTTTGGTTTTAATAAGTAAGGATCTTCAGAACCATAGCTTTGCTAATTAAAAAATTGAAATTTTAGCAAATTTCATGGCTTATATAAGTATTCGCTTTTCATCAGTGTTATAAATACAGTGCGCATAGCTGTATGTCCTTTCATTAGAGGGAATACATAGAAAATTAATTTTAATAAAACTTAGTAATTTAGTAATTTGTATTATATAAACTGTTTAATTTTATGTTTTACTTCTATTGGTATTTTATTATTTAAATAACTTTTCCGTTAATATTTCTTTGTTGAAGACGCACATCATCTCTAATTCTATATATTCATCTGCCATATTATGCCTGTTATATCTAAATAGAGTTTCCAATTATCGACTTTGAAAAATGAAACCGGTATCGTCTCTTACAATCTAATACCGGTATTATCGGTTTTTAATTATTCTTTGATTTGCCTGGATATTTTAATTAAAATCTCCACAAATATCGAAGAAATATAAATTCTTCGTTTCAGTATACTCATAGATGCTACTATAAAACTAAAGACTATGAATATTTCTATTTATTAACATCATATTTAAAATATACATGGTGTTTTCTTTGGATTAAAATATAAACAGTATTAAAATATGTATGTTATACTTGTCAAAATAAAATTCTTTAATATAATATGATCAAAATACTAAACTAAATTTTAAATCATTGAAAATCTACGTTTTCTTAAGAAATTAATAGTATTGTAAAGTTATAATAACCAAAGCAGATAAACTAAGAAATATAAATGGAAATAATTCATCGAAGAAACGACAAAACGTTAAATTCTATTTGTATGTGAAGTATTGCATAATATCTTAAACTTTATGCAAATATGAGTACAAATTTAACAATTATAGATTGGTATAAAATCATTTAAAAAGTTTACATATCGAGGCTAATCACAACATATACTCCCAATTGGAATGATATCATAAGTTAAATTTTTTGTATAATATCTTATAAAAAATAGGTTTATCTTCAAAATCACAATCCATGCATTAAACAACGAATCAAAAACTTTAGTTGATATATGAATAATTACAATTAATTATATTATATTTTGTATATTGAGGAATGGATATCTTTTTTAGTTACACTTAATTTTGAGGCATTTCAACCTCCAAATACATAAATTTTTATTTAGAAATAGTTAGGCAAATATAAAGAGAAAAATAAATCAAAACCTAATTGCAACACATAATTTACTTAAAAACTACGAATTACGGAAAATATTTCAATTAAAATCTAATACCGGTAATATTACCAAATACCGGTAATGGACGATAATATTCGATAACGATAATGGACGAAATACCGGTATATCGAGTAATACCGGTATTAATTTTGGAAACTCTAATTCTGACTCTTCGGCTATCAGTTTTCGTTGGTTCATATTTTTTCTTAAAATTTAAAAGTTTGAAAAATGTTTCAATACTGTAGAAATTTTGTCAGATGAATTATTATGTGTCAATAATTGACAAAGTTGTCAATTTAAGGGTGTTTCAATTGACACAAGTGTCATTTTAAATTTGACACAAATGTGTCAAATGTGTCAATTGACAAAATTGTCCCTCTTTAAATTTTTGTTAAATTTGACTTATTATCCTGTTTTTGACAATATTGTCACGAAAACAGGCCATACGTGTCAAATTCACGATTTATTTTTGTGTCAAATCCTGTCCAACCTGTGTCAATTTTATAAAAGTCGTGACACAACTGTGTCAAACAACCTTTTTTTCCAAATTTGACAAATTTGTCAAATATAAACCCCTAAAATTTACACCTGTGTCATGACACATTTTGAAATTTGACACACCCCTAAAATTTCCAAATTTGAAAATTGTGTCAAATTGTGTAAAATTCTCGTTTTTGACATAATTGTCACGGTGTGTCATGACAATTTTGTCAATGTGTCAACTGTGTCAATTTTGTACCATCACTATTATAGAAGTACTAACTATCTTAAAAGACACAGGAATCTCTATCAATTGGACTAAAACAAACTTATTTCAAACAGAAGTTCAATATTTAGGACACACGATCAATAAGCACGGAATTTCGCCAGACATTAGTAGAGTCGAAACCTTCGCATATCGCACACCCAAAACTAAGAGAGATATTATGAAGTTACTAGGATTCTTACAATGGTTTAGACCATATGTAAAAGATGCTTCAAAAAGATTAATATTTCTTACAAGTAAATTAGGTAAAGATTCAACCTTCAAGTGGGACGAAATGGATAAGGAGAATACAGACACATACATGAATGAAATAAAAAAGAAGACACTTCTTAATTTCCCTGACCCTACAAAACGATATTTACTCCAAACTGATGCATCTGATAATGCAATTGGATCCATACTGTGTCAAGAACAAAAGACAATTGGCTTCTATTCTTATGTGTTGAACAAGACGGAGAGAAATTACTCCACAACCGAAAAGGAATATCACGCCATTTGGAAGAGTTTGTTACACTTTAAAACAATAATTTTCGGAGCAGACATAGACTTAGAAACTGATAATAAGAACTTATTAGGAATAACCGAGTCTACGAAAAGAATTGAACGATGGAAAATCAGTATACAAGACATGAACATAGCTCTTAAACATATAGAAGGAAAAAAGAATATAATCGCGGATCAACTTTCAAGAGTCTGCTTGATTTCAGACAATGAAGAAATCACAACATTCTTTCGTTTGGGGGAGAAGATTACAGGATGGCAGGAAAACATTGAATTAACAGAAGATATTCAAAGAACAGAAGTAAGACCATTCGGAAACATCATAACCACTAAAGAAACCCCGAACAGAATTATAATTCCTAAAGAAAGTACAGTAGAATTTCTGAAAGCAACCCATTTACTTTTAGGACATCCCGGACAAACTGTCTTAGCCAAAACTCTTACCAGATATTTTAAAATCGAAGCACTTTGGAGAGGAACACAAATTGTAGTCGAGTCTTGTTTAGATTGTGGACTTAATAAGAAAAGAAATACAAAGATTGGTCAAACATCAGGTTTCATATATGAAGATAGATGTTGGAAAACTATAAGCGTTGATCTTCTTGGACCTTTAGACACTTCTTTTCTATTACATGAACCAAAAGCACAGACGATAAACCTTTTAGTAATGACAGATGTTGCATCAAGATGGACGACTATAGCCAATATGAAAAGTACTTCAAGCCCAGCTACAATCGAGTTAATAAAGAAGAAATGGATCAGACCATTTGGGACTCCAAACAAAATCATTTCAGACGGCGGACCTCAGTTCACAGCCATAGAGTTCCAGGATTTTGTAGCAGAGGAAGACATTAAGCATTCTAAGACTAGTCCAAACAACCCTACGTGTAATGGAGTCGTAGAACGTAAGAACTAAGAGATTTTTACAGCCTTTAGAATTTTTCGAGGAAGACCGATTCAAGAAATACTTAAAATAGCATGTAACAAGATAAACAACTGTGCACATGCTCGTATAGGAATTTCTCCTACAGAACTCAGTGGAGGTATAAGTCCCGTGAATTTTCTTAAAATAGAAGTAAATGAAGAGATATACGATTCTAGAATAAAGGACTTAAGACTCAAAGAAGAAAACGAAATTAAAACAAATAGTAAAAGAAAAGTTCATATATACCAATCAGGAGACTTCATTCTACTCAGATACAAAATAAGGAATAAGTTAGCTCCTAGGTATATTGGTCCGTATCCTATCATTGACGTCGATGAGAAACAGAACGTAGTAATAATAAATAAAGGAAACAAAGTATGTTCTCAAAACATTAAGAACATAATTCCGTGGAGAGGGGAGAATGGCGTAAGGATATAAAACGGACACTGAGAATTAGTTATGACGTAATTAATAAAATGGGACTCATAATTAATTATTGTTTATAAAATAACATTCAAAATATCATGAAAAATTATAATAATTATCAAAGTCGTAATACATCCTATAATAATAGATCAAACGCCTACACTAGCAATAACAATAAATATAAGCCTAGAGGTAATCTAAATAGGTCGATTTACAAGAATATTATATTAAACGGACTGACTCCCTATCAGTATGTCAACATTAGTCCGATTTTATTGAACTTGATGTATAATCAGGGTTGGCAAATTCCTTATTTTTGAGAGAACATTCCCAAGTCTGTACCAGGGTTCGGCAAATTCGCTATGTCGTAAACTTGAGAATAATCCACGGAATCAGGGGCAAATTTTTGGATTCTGTATTTTTGTATTTCCGAAAAATATACAAATACTTTCAATGTTTGTCGATGTGAAGCGGTTTCCCAATATTTATATGATCGTATACAAACGCGGAAGGAATTATTTGACGAATATTAACTAAACAAGAAATATTTTAATAATTTAAGAATTTTTATTTGGATACTTTGTGTTTTGGGGAAGTTTTTTCATTTATCTTCCACGATTTTTTTATTAAAAAGATAAAGAATTAATTAATTAATTTGATAGTATTCTTTATCTTCTTCACACGCCGCTTTCTTCGGCTACGATCTCAGTTGGCCCCCTCAGCCAGCTGTAGATCACCAAGGATCCTTTCAACCCCACATTCTGGATTTTTCCAACGAGGTGGTTGATTGTGCAGATCCGCTTGGGTTTGTTTGCCCAGGAGGTTACCTGCTGTTTGCAGGACCTCTTTAGAAGGTGTATAAGACTTTGTGTGGAGCGTTTGGAAATTATTCCGAGTTGTCCAATAATGAAGGCTCTCACCTTCAACTCGAAACCAGGGTACTGGTTTCGAAGGACAGGGATGAGGTCTAGGTATTTCCCGGACTTCTCTTCTTCCCGAGATTTGATCAAGTCTTCGGCGGGGACTGCTACTTCTAGCAGTTCTACCCGCCTGGATGCATGGTCTATTGCTATGATGTCCGGAAGGAGGGAATGTGGCTTACCCTCCATACCTTCAACCCATAGCCTTTGGTCTAGCACCAGTTGGAAGGAGTCCGAGTTTTTCTCGATTCTCCTACCCATGTCTGATAGCTTAAGTTTGTCTCCTAAGCCTTTTCTTCTGATGATTTCGTTTGCTATTTGCAGAACGACTCCATCGTGGCGAGACTTCAGGAGAGCGAAGTGAATTTTTTTACATGCTCCCAAAACATGGCCGACAGTTTCCCATGTGGAATCACATTTCCGACATAGGTTGGAGAGGTCCAGGTTTATTACTTTTGCCCATGTCCGGATATCTCCTTTTCCGTCCTGTAACTGCAAGATTTTCTTGCCATCGTTACGCGACAGACCTGGTTGTTTAAGCCATATATGGGTGAGCTGGTGGTTGACAAAGTCCCTCATTCTGGCTCTGTTAAAGCCAGATGGAAGTTTTGTTACATTCCACTTTAAAAGGTGTTGGTGTTCTTTAATCATCGACACGCAACATGGATGTGTTCCGCCCAGTAAGTTGTTGAATACTTTCAGCTTCTTGCTGGATACGACCCACTATGTCCACCTTTGTTGTCTTCATCTCTTGTCTACGTTTGATTAAACACTCCTGGGCTCTCACAATGTTTTCAGCGAGACTGCCCCTGATGAGTCAACTATTGCCTTCACTTGACACTTCATCCAATTTGCACGCTTTAAGGTAATTGGAGACTGCTAGTGTTTCTAGCCAGTATTCGTGTTTGAAGTTTGGCAATCCAAAACCACCTACCTCTGGCCTGGCATGGACTCTCCCGTTTGAGATCTTCCATGGGATCCTGTTGGCCCTCTTGACCTGGACTCTAGCGAATCTGGTAAGATCCTCCAGTTCGGTGTCCGTGAAACGTAGACATTGGCCTACGAATCTGATCAGAGGGGCAGCATACACCAACATGAGTTTTCCCACATTGATGAGTGTCAGAGGTGAGAAGACGATCTTTTTAATTCTCGCCTTCGCCTCTTTCATCACTGCCTCTTTGGTAGTCATTGTGTTGTTCCAGTGCTGCTTGAACCCAAGGTATTTGTACTCATGGGTTGCAGTCACCATAGGGAAATCACTAACACCCTGGGTAGAGTTTTTCTCTTCCTCAGTTTTGTTCGTAACAATACCGCTTTTGGGATTGTTAATGAACAAGCCGACTAGTTTAGCCAGTTTACGTATTTCGCTAACTTTACGGCCTAGTCGGTGTAGTGATGAGTCAAACAGTTTGATGTCATCCATGTAACATATTTTTTCCACAGAGACTTCATCGACCAGCGTTGATATTTTCATCGCATTGTCTTGGTTTGCTCTCAACACAGTTAGTGCCACACAAAAGAGGGTTGGGGACATTTTGTCTCCCTGGAATATACCTCTTTTAATGTTTATCTGCTCACTCTCTCCCTTGAAGTTCGTTATATACGTCCTCCAGAGGGGCATGAGTGCCCGCAGAATGGCTACTAACCTATTGGGTTTGTTCGTTGAGGATTGGGTGGTCACTTCAAGCATTCGGATCAATGCTTTGTGACTCACCGAATCATACGCCTTGCAGAAATCAATATACGCGCTGTTTAGCGGCGCATGTGTGATTGATCTGCAGGTGTTCACAACAAATTCGTTCATCAGATGAGCGTCCAGACAACCGCGTCTCCTGTTAAGGAGGGCGCGCTGCTCTGGATCCCAATTACCAGTGCGAATTAGGGTCTGTATGATCCTACCTTCCAGAACGGAAGTGAACAGTTTATAGCATGTGTTCAGTATGGTAATGGGCCTGAAGTTCTTTGGTGAGGATTTCTCACCTGACATTTTATAGAAGAGGATTGTCCTCCCCGTACTGAACCATTGCTCAGGACTGGTTAATCCTAGCCAGATTTCATGGAACAATCTGACTAGTATACGGACCGTCATCGTCGATAGCGCTTTGTATAGGTGCGGGTAGACCCCGTCAGGCCCGCAGGCCTTCCACGGGGACGTGCACAATAGTTCACGTTCTACCTCGAAGATGGAGATGGGGCTGGAAGTTATCAGCGAATCATGAGTTGTGAATTTGCACTTTTCAATCGCTGCTTCCAAGTTCTGTACGTTCA